>MU831769.1:0-107755 GCA_029204225.1 Diphasiastrum complanatum
ATCCTTTGCCTGACTCAAAAATTGGATTTTTCTTGGACATGAATCTTCGCCACTCAAATTAGATAAATCTAGAGTGGATGTACAATATAAGATCTCAGCGAAGTTTTCTGGTACTGTATAGGCCACATCTGACCAAAACTGTGATTTTCTAAGTCATTTTTCATCAAAAATACTGTTCTTCTCTTTTCCATGTTGGTGACTTTTCTGAGTTTTGCTCATCAGTCTTTTCTCGATTTTTTTTTTAACTGTCTTTTCCAAAAAAAAAGTTAGCAATTTAAATATTGAAAACATAAAAATTGAAAAACAAATAAAAGCAAAAAACCATTGAGATCAAGCTGCTGAACTGGCGGAGCAGGCTGTCAAAACTGCCGTTAATCGGTTGTCATTCACCGGAGTATCAAATCCATCCAAGTGCCCAAGAAGTACTATGCCATAGTTTAGGATTTTCTTCACCTTTATACGGCCTTCATCGGTAAACTTCAATTTTTCCTTGATCAGCTTGGGTTTTGTATATCAATGTGAGATCTCCTGCTTTTAGATCTTTTTTGTGCAATCGACGATCGTGCCATGCCTTGCGGCGAGCTTTCTCTACTGCTAACACATGAACTGCCATCAATCGGGTTTCACATAATTTGTGCAACGCTTCATGACGAGTTGTAAAGACTTATCATCATTTAATCATTCCATTGCTGCTATGCGTAGAGATGGGATTAAAAATTCAATCGGCATGATAGCATCTTGACCATAAACCAGTTGAAAAGGTGTTTGATTTGTACTATTTTTGTAAGCGGTTCCGAATGCCCATAACGCTGCATACAGTTTATGTTTCCAATCAGACCGACTCGCTTCAACTATCTTTGTCATAATGGTGCAGAGAATCTTATTGGAAGATTCAGCTTGGCCATTCCCTCTGGGATAGTAGGGAGTACTAAATCTATGTATCACAAAAAAATCTTCCAGTAAACTCTTTATTGTTTGATTAACAAAGTGTGTACCCCGATGACTGACAATCTCGATCGGACATCCAAATCTGATTATAATATTTTCATAGAGAAACTTGACCGTAGACTTTGCATCAACAACTTTGACAGCTTTGGCTTCAACCCACTTGGTCATATACCCATTTTTCAAACAGTGCGTGCAATAAAACTGGATGCAAGGGTTCATAATTCTGTCGAGTAGGCCGCCGTGCTCGCTGGCAAACATCACATGTCTGAATAAAATTTTTTGTGTTCTTATGAAGCGTAGGCCACCAACAACTTGATTGCAAAAGTTTGCGAACAGTAATATCTGTAGAGAATTGTCCTCCCCCATGCCATCATGTGAAAACATGATTAAATCTAGGACTTCATGCGATAAAACACATCCACGATGATAAAATTGTCCTACAATCAATCGATAAGATTCAGCCTTATGAATCAATTGTCTCTTTTGTACCTTTGTCAAGGAGTCATTTGGTTGTCCTAGCATCAGGTACTCAACAATATATCCGCTGCTCACTCAAGAGCTTCGACGTAGAACAATGCAGCATCTGGTAGTTCATCATCCATTTTTGTGTTAATTGGTGCGGATTCGATTCATGAAACGTGATCGGCTAGATAACGTTGCTTGACCTTTCGAACCACAATTTGAAAGTCAAATTCAGTCAATAACAATAACCATCTTGCAATACGTCTAGTATTGCACGTCTTGTTTACCAAGTAAAGTAACGGTTGATGATCCGTATAAAATGCAAAGTGCATTTCCATTGTAAGCTATTTGCTTGCAAATCGTATAGGATAATCCTTCTTATAATCACCTGGCTGCGTCAAAACTGATCCAATGGTGTATTTTGAGACATCTCTATGAACATGAAATTCTATCGTCCAATCTGGAGAATGTAGTATTGGTGCAGAAGCTAATGTTTTTTTTTAACTTTTCAAAGGCTTCTAACGCCCTACTGTCCAAATAGGAACAACAGTCAGTTTGTATATAGGTCATGCTAAATCCACAAAGAAGATAATAAAAATACGATAGTAGTTTTCATGACTCATAAACACATAAACTCCACGAATCGTTGTTGGCGGTGGCAATTCCACAATAATCTTGATCTTAGAATAATCTGTGGCAATGCCATGTCTTGATATCACATGTCCAAGCACAACTCCGTGGGAAATCCATATCTGGCATTTTTCTGGATTTAGAGAAATCTGATATTTGCGACATCTTTCAAATACTTTCTCCAATCAATCCAGGTGGTCTGTATCTATACTATATGGACTCCTAGGTCATCCAAGTAAATTTCAAGAAATTTCCGTAGATAATCTTTAAAAGCAAATTGCATTACTCTTTGGAACGAACTTGGTGCATTACAGAGTCCAAACGACATTACTTTGTAAGCATAGGTGCCCCATTCTGTTGCAAAAGCAGTTTTGTGGCAATCTGCAGGTGCAATCTTAACCTGGTTGTAACCACTAAATTCATCTGAGAAACTATAAGCTTCTGCTCCAGCAAGGCGATCCAAAATGCTTTCAGTAATAGGTAACGAAAAGTGATCCTTTCGCGTCACTTTGCTCAACGCTTTGAGATTCACACAGATTCACAATTTCTCATTCTTCTTAGGAACAATGACAATCGGTGAGATCCATTCGGTATGCTCGATCTCATAAATGAAATCGGCGTCAAACAATCTCTGAAACTCTTTCTTTATTAGGTCTGCAACATTAGGATTACAACGATAGAACTTTGTAACCTTTGGAATTGCATCATGTACTAAAGGTATGGTATGTTCAATCACTGATGTCGGAATACCCTTTAGATCTTGATAAGTCCAAGCAAAGCAATCCTGATATTTAATAAGTAACATGCGGAGTGCTTGATACTGTTCAGGAGTAGGTTGTGATTCAACTTGTAAAATCTTTTTCGGTTCTCCTGGTTCAGCAAGATTCATTGGCTGCGTCCTAGTTGGGCCATCGTAAACCTCTTTCGATTTTGGCACATGTTCTTTAGGTTCACGATGCGCTTTAGGTAACATGATAACCACATCATTCAATGTATAACATTTAAAATGCTCGGGCATATCATGCTAAACGACATCCGCTTGTTCCTTTTCGAAAGGACTTGTCTTAGATCTTCGCATAGCCTTCTTAGCAGGAATTGATTGTGGAGGTGATGACTTTCGAGATGATGATGTCTTGCTAGAATTCTGACTTGTAGAATCATCCTCAACTTTTCCTTTGCCTTTATCTAGTAAGGGTGGCACATTCGCTGAATCAATCTTTTGAGGAGAATTTTCCCATTTCAGGATCATAGTATAATGTTGCTTAGCTTGTTTCTTTGTCATTGATCCTGTGATCCTATCTTCCTTCAATATAACTGCTTTAGGCGGTTTTATTGTTGGTTCGTCAGGAATATTATGTACTCCAAATCTGGTCGGATCCATATGATTGAGAATCTGCTCATCTGTAAGTCCTGCATTATCATCATAAGTCAAGGCATGACTCACAGGTATGAGATCATCTTCAATCGGATCTGGTATAGGTCTCGTTGATATCCAGGCTACATTCAACACACACAAACTCTAATATTTGCTAGTTGTGGAAGTGAACATAAGACATAAAAAATGATAAGAGAGCAGCATCTAACAGAACAATAAGACAAAGTAGCAGAATACATACACATATATTATTTTGAACACAATAAGACAATGGATTGATTCAAAAAATAAAGAATACAAGTTAGGAAAATGACAAGCACATGACAATTGCAATAGAAAAAACATACTCAAAATTAGGTCTTAGTTTTGTAATGGTTATGATGATTTGATAACTTATTTTGGCTCTCTATTTAAGTCTAATTGATGTGATAACATCTATAGTGTCTGCTGATTAATTACAATGATCATCCAATTTTGAATGCTTGTTTGCTTGATACATCATAATCAAAAATTATATGATCATTATAGAATATGATCACACACACACACACACACACACACACACACACACACACACACACACACACACACACACACACACACACACACGCACACACACACACACACACACACACACACACACACACACACATTCATAGAGACGTCGAGCTTTGCGTTTTGAGGTGGATCTTTTTGGTGATCAAGGTTGTCGCTATTCCATGTGAGTGGTAGTCGTGACTATCACTATTTGGACAAGTGATGAGTGTGGCTACTGTCATTGTCAAAATAGTTGCACAATGCAGTAACTAGCTGATATAGGTGACTAACTTTGTTTAGAGTAGTACCATCATGTCAACAAGATAGTCGACAATTTGTCAATTCAAATCGACGTCACATGGGATGGAGTTGAGTGTGATAAGGGTTTGAATGTTCGATTTGATAGTTGTTCGAATCAAATGTTCGAGCATTTGTCAGTTAATAGACTCAATACTTCTTTGATAGTTGGATCTTCCTTGATATTATGATTGTTGCATAGATACTGTCTTCGATTCTTGTGTATTTTTGTAGAATGTGTGTAAATATGCCGCAACATGAATGAATCTAGATTAACAATGGGATTTAGGGAGAGAATGAATAAATTGAACACTGCCTAATCTGGATTAATGAATGCCTTGATCTTCAGACTAAGTGATGCACAAAATATGTTGTGTGCATCAACTCTCAATGCCTTGGTGAATACATCTGTTGTCATGAATGAAATCTATAGTTGGCCGATAAGGCAATGACACTTTGATTATCACATAATAGAATTGTCGGAGCATATTGCTTTAGAGAGCAAATTCAAATTTAATGACATCTTAGCCAAAGCTTTTCCATTGTCAGTTGTTGTATGTTTGTTATTGCAGCTGGTAGCCAACATCAATATGAGAGATTCTTAACTTGTGGCATACAAAGGGCTAAGATTGAGAGTTGCATTATTTGAGCATAGAAAATACATTGATATATAAAAACCAATTTCAAGAAAATTTTGAAGGAGGTTGACTTTTAAAAATTTGACATTGATTATTATGTAGGAAAATCAATGCTCATCAAAATATCTAGAGAAAACAAAATATTAAGTCTTCTAGTAATGTAAGATTCATTGACTCAATAAGGTAATTCAATTAAGGTAGACAATATGTAAGATTCATTGATCTCAATTAAATAATCTAAAATGGTAGAAAGTTTTGATATTGTCACTTTAAAATTACTACATGCTTACTAGGAGATATGAAGGTTATAGGTAATACTATGTTGAAATTATAAGAGAATAATCTTGGAGCAATTTTTTTCCCATAGAAGGCTTGTGAGAATTTCTTTCATCCTAAAGCTGGATATGAGTAGATTTGTGGACAGTTTGTTTGCTAACTTTTGACAATTTTAGTGACATATTCTATTATTTCAGAGATTCTAAGCGTCAAAGAGCCTTGAGTTGTGGAATTTTGATGTCAACAATCCTAAAGAAATGACCATCTTCCAAAAAATGTAGGATTCTAGGGTTTCTAATGCTAGAAATTGGATAGCTCAGAGGCTGAGATTTCTCGGTGCATACAAATTACGTTTATCGAATTCAGGCAGATCAGGTCTACCTTACTTGATCACAGCTTCAAAGTCGCTAAATCTATGCAATCGATTCCATAGCCATGCACAAAATTATAGTGAATTAAATTTTAACTTTGTGGAAGCGTTGAACTAAATGAAATGATTAGAGAAAAAATCGAGCAGTGCTATCAGTCATACAAAACGATAAAATCTACAAAAACAATGAATCTGCAAGTAGGAATCAGTTTGAATATGCAATCACCTTACACAACCTAAATTGCTAGAACAATGATGGATTACTATTGCTCTATTGATTAACATATCTGTCAAATTTTGCATGATTGTCACAAATGGCTAATAATCCACACTCTTCATGGTTGTCCCCGACACCTACCCATGCATTCTACTAAGTTAAAAAAATATTCTAAGCACTTGTCTAAATATTGATTGTTTGACTCGATCCTTATAAGTTCGTTGTTTTTTCTTTTTTTGGGAGAGAAGTTCAATCACATTCGCTGTGTCTCCAACAAGGAGGTATCAAAGTAGGTTCAAATTATCTATTTGGATGAATCTAGGCCTACCACATTGGAAAGCTTTATGAATACCATTGAGGTACATACAAGCCATTAAGCACTATGCTTTGTGTTACGATGGAAATTCAAAGGATGCATTAATCTTGAAAGCCTATTCTGACCCAGATTGGGCTGGAGACGTGGATACCAAAAAATCCTATGGCTACCTATGCTTTCTTGCAAGAAGACCCATTTCATGGAACAGTTGAAAGTAGAAATGCATTTCTTTGTCCTCTACCAAGTGCAAATATGTTGCAGCCACCTCTACAGTCAAGGAAATTATTTGGCTTACAAGATTACTCCAGGATCTGAAATTTTAGTAGATTAGACCAACAATACTCCATTGCGACAATCAGCGCTAATAACTCTTTCTCTGAATCCATGAACTCACTCTAGAACTAAGCATATCGAAGTTTAATTTCATTTTCTAAGAGAGAAGGTTCAGAATAAGAATGTCAAATTAAGTTACTATCAAGCTGATAATATGTTGGTTGATATTCTAACATAATCATTGTCTAAACTTAGTTAGTATGTTAACTTTTTATTCAAATTCCTAATAGTAAGCTTAAGGAGGAGTGTTGGAGTTTAATGTTACTCCTACTCACCTAACTCTATCTTTTGAGTACTCTTGTACATTGTAAATGCTCACTCTCTACAACAGCCTATAGAACTGAATTGTTATTAGTGATAGTCTATAATTTTACACACATATTTGAACAATTTGCAAAAATACACAAATATTCAAAGCAGAGCAGTCCAAGACTCCACATTCGAGTTCAAAGTCAAGCTATCAACCAATGAACAATATCGAATTAACATGATCGCCACTATCGACTATGGGTAGTCGACACTGTCGACTGTCCACTATTGGCATTGTAGAAGTATTGACACTATTTAAATATTGATTGTTGAATGGTGACAACTATCAAATGGTATCACTCAAAATGGAGCTCTTTCTCTACCAAATCTAAAATAGAATATACATGTCACCATTCAAACATGCCATTGTATAGTAACAATAATTGCTCACTCATGTCTGTATAACTACTCACTATCACGCCTATCACCTGCAGTTCAACTTAGACTCTTCTTGTAAACACTTACATTGTGTCTAACACACCAGTCCACAAGAATGAATTAGACGACAATATCCTCCAAAGTGAATTAATATACATGAAAAATATATGAATGGTACAGAAAAATAATAAAAAACTAGTCTAATGAGATAATGAATTATAAGAGAGAGATTACCATTCATAATAGTGAAAAACTCTAGAATACTGTTGAACAATCTCTTGAGGATATGAAGCTCCATGATTGCTCATCTTCTTGGATCATGACACAAAGTATTGCCACTTTCGTATCATCACGGATGACAATAAGAGCTACTGCTTGGTTGGCTTGAAGGTCTTTTGTCAACATAATAAATTATGTGGACAAACTCTTATAGTACTCCACACACTTCCTTTGAAGTCCTTAGATGATGAGGGTATCAATTGAACTCATTGGAAGATGCCATACAGATGTGTCTATGATCAAACGATGGTTGTCTCTTTTAAGTGAGATAAAAAAAAAATTCAATAAATTTTTGACCATGACGAGTTAGAACCTATGACATCAAGTATACATCATATGTTATATTTGATACAAAGGGACTTCTATTGGCCAAAATTAAAACATTTTATAGAATCTTATGTGTTACATTGTGACGAGTGCCAACATAATAATTTGAACACTTAAAGGTCGGAGATTTATTGCATCCCTACTAAGTGGTGGGATAGTATATCAATGGATGTTATAGTTGGTTTACCACATATGAATAAAGAAAATGATGCTATTTGGATCATAGTTGACTAGTTAACAAAATTAGCTATGTTCATTATGATAAAAACTACAGTGAAAGCATCTAAATTAGCTCAAATATTTATGTCTATTTATATTATATGGATTGCCTTCAAGTATTGTGAATGATCGTGACCCGATGCTCACAAGATGGTTGATAGTAGTATTTAATACATTAGAAACTTCCTTGAGCATAAGTTCATCAACCAATTATCCAAATCCTGATGGTTAGATAGAAAGAACTAATCACACAATGGAATGCCTTGTAAGAGAAAGCCTTATGAGCTTCTAGTATGTTACTTATGGGCCTTTTATGAGTTCCTTACAAGTTATTTGTAGGCTCTTTACGTGCTCCTTACAAGGAGCGATCATAGCTATAGTCATTATCAAATTAATTGCACAATGCAGATGCTAGTTTAGATAAGTAACTAGCTTAATTTAGAGTGGTATCATGCTAGTTGAAACAATCGACAATTTTGTTGATTTGAGCTGGAGTTGAAACGGTTTGTCAATTTGAATTGGAGTTGAAACAGTGACAATTGTCGATTCGAGTTAGAGTCAAAACAGTCGACAATTTGTCTATGATAGTTCGATTGTCGAGACTCCCTCGGTAGTTTGACTTGACAATTTGACTGTTGCGTAGATATTTGTTTGTGATTCCCTTGTATTTTAGTAGACTGTGTAACAATGCGAGTAAATAGCAGCAACATGAATTAATCTAGATTAAATATGGGATTTAGGGAGACAAGTAATAAATCCAACACGTGGTTTGAGAAAACATCTATTTTTTCTATTGTGATTTCACATTATCCATTACTTTATCTATGGAAAACTAGTGAGGTAAGTAGTTTTACCATAAGGACTCAACAAATTACATGTCTAAAATCTAAGAAGAACCAAAATCTATATCTCATGCATGTTCATGCTCTAGTGGGTTTATATTTATCCTTCTATTTGTGCATTATGTTACTCCTTGCAAGAGTGTAAGCATTTCAAAAATGTAACTACTCTATCTCCCTCTCTAAATGAGAGCACATGCTTCTCAAAATCAACATCAAAACATTTGTTAAATAACCATTCACCACCTAGAAGTACGTCTATGCATGCTGAATCTAAAACATGAAAATCAACTAGTTTTTATAGTCTTAAATCAAAACTAAGAGCTTTGGTACTTTGACTTCTCAAATCTCCAACTATGCTTCTAAAGCTGGATATAACTTATATCTATGATTGCTGTGGCTTTAATTTTTCTAGATTGAGTTTCTACACAAGATGAGAATTAATAAAATTATGAGTTGAACCATTGCCCACTAGGATACTAATTCATTATGCCTATCAAATGAAATCAATTCTACTAAAGAAACATTCCATTCATAATCAATTAGGTCAATTTCCAGTTTTAGATTTAATTAAACATCTCAATCACTTGAGATGCTTTCATTCTACATAGTCTCATAACATGTCCATGCTTATTGAAAATTAAATAAAGATTCAATTTTGGCCATTTGATTCAGCTCAACAAAATATTTGATTTGAGTTTTCTCATGAACTCATCTCTTTCTTTTCTTTGGTCTAGATGTCAATGAAGTAGTTTTAAATTTCTTCTAGGATGCCACCATTGGGGAATCATTGGCTTTCATGATTTGCATAAATATTATCAAAAGATTGAAGCACATTTCACCTATATTTGTTTCTAATAATCCATTGGAAAATCTAGGATGAGGTACCAGAGAGCCTATTTAGAATTGAATGATGGAACCTTATTCTATAAATCCATATATTTTTGAAAATAAGAGCTCAGACTCTTTGTCCCCATTTTACAGTTGATAAATTTATATTAGTAATCTGAATAATTTGCAACCACAAATGACTTTTTGAATGTTTCCATGAGTTCTTTCCACATAGAGGATTTAGATTGTAGATAATGTCATCATGACATAGACTTAATATGGTAATACAAAACCACAAGTTTTAGTTTTTTGTCTGTAGAAATCCCATATAGACTGAAGTAACTATTCCATTTTGTCAATTAGTCATCCACGACCACATGTGATCCTCCTAGGTTTTGAAAATACATAGTAGATGGTCAATTTTGATCCTCTTGAGTTTGAAAACACGTAGTAGATGGCCGAGTCTGATCCACCATGGGTTTTGAAGATGCGATTGTATGATTAACTCGTGGGCGAGTCTGATCTTCCTGGGTTTTGAGAATATGATTGCAACTCTTGAAGAGTCTAAAGTCTATGAAGAGCCCTCATAGTCCTCAGAGTATGATTCACCAGTGGAGTTGGCGCATAAGGCTAACAAGGAGTACACTCAAGTGTGTGTATCAAATAGAGAAAATGCTAGAATCCTTGGAGGATCTATGAGACAACTAATCATAGGATTAGCCCTGATACATTAGTTATTTTAAGATCCAATATTAAATCTCAAAAATCAAGAAGATTGAGACCTTTCACCAGTCAAATAAGATCTTTGTGTGATGCCAATTAAAAAACAAATTCAGCTAGCCAAAAGGTTAAGTAGCCCAATCTATAGTAGTCTCCTTGACATAAGTAAAAGAAACAACACCTATTTCAAAAGATAGAAAACAATTTTCTACCTACAATAAGCAGGTAATCTCCTCTTGGAAAAATGGGTTTTGATTTGTAGCATCAACTGTTGATGTACTTACTTGTATAGATAGGTTGTCTGAACAGTGAAGAAATTGTCAAATACAATAGTAGATTTTTTTATAGTTAATGAAGGGTTCAAAGTTTGAGCTGCTATGATTTAGTGATAAAAAAATTTAGTTGAATCATTATTGATGGTCGGTAATGTTTTGTTGAATAGGCTAACATATTGAAAGGATTTGGAAGATGCTAGAGCAAGGTATGAGGTAGGAAAAGAGAAGAAAACAAAAACACTAAAAGAAGTGGAATTGTGACTGTGTACTCAAAATGGTCAAACAAAATAGGAAAATTGTTTGGTATTGTGAATCCATCATTAGGTACATAGTGGTTTGATATGATTACAAATATCGATTCTTCGAAGTTGGGATTCACATTTGGCTTGGAGAAGTTGCCTAGATTACGTTGTGCTTGTGTGGAGAATGACATCTGAAATCAATGCCTAGAAATGAGTCTTGGTATGTTGGAATTCCAAACAATGATAAGGACTATAGTTGTTGGGTCGCAAAAGAGACATGGTTCTTCCACTTGTTGGATCAAGTTGAATGTACCTTGCTAGAGTGCCAGCATTATAGTAAAAATACATTTTTGCTATAACAATTGTTTCATTTAATTTCCATGTGTTTTTCAAATATTGATTTTCAATTGTTTGTGTGTATGCAATAGAAAAATTCATGTTGCCAACATGTTCATCTTTGAAGTCATATCCGTCAAGATTGAAAAGTCAATATAGGAAACAATTGTTTTATATGATTGAGACTAACATGGATCTTTCTCGAGAGGGACAAGATCCTGATGTTATAAATAGTGCCAAAAGACTTGTTTGGAGGTTATAATTTCATTTAATGCATTAGCAGCACAACTCCATTTTGTCCCTTGCAAGGAACAACCCTTGCGAGTTCATATTATAACATGACTTTGTTTTCGGTTTCGTTTAATTGTTTTAGATAGGTTTGTAAAGCAATCATTTAACAAGAGTAAAATCAGAAAAATGCCAGATAGTTTGAGATTTTGGTGCTTGGTTGACTCTGAGGCAAGTCCATGTACTCTGAAAAGTACATCTTGAGATGAGACCAAGGGATTAGTGAGTGGGAGGTAGCCAATAACCCATGGTGGTTAGACTTTTCATAGGGTGATTGCCCATTTGAGGAGAAAGGCCTTTATGAATTGCATTTGAAAGGCCAATTGATCGTGATGATTTCTATCTTCGTGGATCTTGCGGATGTTACTAATGCTTTAGATTCCAAGCTACAATATGTCTGATCTTGTGGATGTTACTGGTACATTTCAACAATAGTTGTTAGTGTACTCAATTTTTTTTTGCTACAATATAAATACTCCTTTGGCTATATGTAATTTCAGAGAATGAACCACACCGGAGACATCAAGATATGCCAAACAGAAGCATGGTAGAAAAGCACTCTTAGATAGACAAACTGAGAATCGGAATGATTCACAACTTTTGGTAGATGTGTGCCTCATAAATGGAGGCATGAAGAATATGATTATTGGCCTTTGCCAACTACATTATAGAATTATCGGCCTTTGCCAACTACATCATATGAGTAAATCTTAAATAATGAATTTTTTTACATTTTTTTAATCAATGACATGTTGAAACAAAATAATTTTGGTTTGTTCTTAAAAATGAATTTATTGTCATGTGGTCTGGTGCACTTGGTGGATGGCTGTATATTGAATATCACTCCAGGTTGTGTGAAAAAGATCCATCACATCTGAATTGAGTCAACTAATAGAGAAGGTGAAATTTTGTGGTCTTCATGGTTGTACAAGAAAAAAAAACAAGTATCATATAGTGCAAATTTGATTGTTCTTGATTTTTTGACAAATTTTCTGCCTGATAGCATCAGTGACTATGTTCCATCATGGAATGAATGTACCAATGATTATTGGATGAAGCACTACAATTGGCTAACACACTAGTTGATGATAATGATTGGGTTGTGTGTTTTGTAAGTATTGATTCGAGAGTTATTTTCTATCTTCAATTGCAGGAATGACATTATGACGAATTATCATTTTGAGAGGAATTGATCATTTCGGGAAGACTCGAAATGCTGTAGGTATGGTTCATGTACGTTCGTTGATTGGATTGGCATTTTTAAAAATGTTTTGGATTATTTGTGACAGGTGTCTCCCATTTATCTCTGGTTTTTTCCATGGACCTATATGTATTGAGTTGTGTTGAAAATACATGACCATTGCCCACTTGCTAGTGTAGGCATGCTTTGGATCTTTCCATGTTTAGATCTTCGTTGGATACATGGATTCATTACCTGCCAACATCTGAGAGAATGCAAGTAGAAAAATTCAAACAAGAAGTGGTGGCAAAAAAGTCCACTACTTATGCACTATATAGTCGACACATTTTGTTGTCTTGGTGGGGCGGTTCTAGATCCCATGGTTGGATGTGGGTCTACGATGCTTGTAAAAATACAAGATGACATGGATAGTGATACATTGGTGATCCAATGCATCATTGGATTGTACCGTAAGAGTAAGTGCACATGTCCACAATGTATGTTATATTGCTTTTACCACTACTTTTGTGGCGCTCAACTTCATAGATCGCAAGGTTAATTCCATGGCTTGCCTCGTAATGGAGTTAATTGTTCCATTGACAAGTGCTCATTCATAAAAAACAAAGTGTTCGAAGCTTTGAAGTCATCATCTGATAGGCAGGGTGAATATACTACAACAAATACCTGCAAAACTGGCCATTGTGATCCCCTTTTCAGAACAGAATTGTAGGAAAAAGTTTACGTTCTTCCTCGGGCTCAGGGTTAGGCTGCTTGGCAGAGCATCTGAGACTGGAAAGAATCGTACAACAACTCCAAAGAGATAACTTGAGACGAAAGTTTGCACAATGTTATCTTCCTAAGTTGGTCTCACATATTAGGTTAGAAGTTAAGATCTGTTTTTTTGTGTTCTTGTTTGGAAATGTAAATATTGTAGATAAGCTTTGATCTGCTCTGTCTTCTTCCCTTTCTTTCTTTGCTATAAATAGCTCTTGAGTTTTTGATTTACTGCATGTTTTTGGATTTTTGTTTGGTTGGTTTTCTGCTGGATTCATGAAGAGTTGGTTTCTTGATTGGTTTCTGGGTTGAGGGTCTTTAATGCAAGCTTAAGATTCGAGCTCGATGGAAAGGGTGAAGGTGGAAGGGAACTATACTACAACAGGATGAGATGAGTGGTTGAGTGGAGAGAAACAGATTCTGATATAGAATCGGCAAACATTGGCGTCGTTGCTGGGGATCAAACTCGGGTCATCTGCATGATAGACAAAAATACTCACCACTATATTACAATGATGCCATGTTGGCAGATTCCTTGAGGCCAATATTAACAATAAGTTTCGAGGGTCATGGCGTCCTGCATGCGTAAGACCATGGCCCAATGAGCACTTGTAAATTATCTATTTTGGAACAAACTAGACTTTGGGTCATGTGATTAAAATAATATTAAAAGGGCAAAGTGGAAGTTAAACTTAATAAGCTCCTAAGTTTTTGTAGTTAGGTGGGGTGTGTTTCTTTGTACACCGTAGATTAGTTTGTGTTTCTTGTAAAGGGTGTGGATTTCAATCCCACCTCCTTGCAAGTAGCCAATAGGAAGCAAGGGGCAAGGGCCACCCCAAAGATAAAAAGGCACCTATTTAACACCACTTTAATCAATATTATTATAAATAGGAGAAACTCTACTCATTTTTGGTGCCTCTGCTCTCTCGTGGCTCCTCCCCTCTTGTCCATCTCTCTTCCCCTTTCTACTTCTTGGTTCTTGATCTTTCTCTCCCTCCTCTTCTTGGAAGATCCAAGCTCTCTCTCCTCTCTTCCATCTCTCTCCCTTCTTGTCCATCTCTCTTTCCCTCTCTACTTCTTGGTTCTTGATCTCTCTCCCCCTCCTCTTCTTGGAAGATCCAAGCTCTCTCTCTCTCTCTCTCTCTCTCTCTCTCTCTCTCTCTCTCTCTCTCTCTCTCTCTCTCTCTCTCTCTCTCTCTCTCTCTCTCTCTCTCTCTCTCTCTCTCTCTCTCTCTCTCTCTCTCTCTCTCTCTCTCTCTCTCTCTCTCTCTCTCTCTCTCTCTCTCTCCATCGGTGGATAATGTAGATGGTTGATTTAGCATAGATATGGATGATTTTTTGATGTTTCAAAGTAGGTTAGAAGTTAAGATCTGTTTTTTTGTGTTCTTGTTTGGAAATGTAAATATTGTAGATAAGCTTTGATCTGCTTTGTCTTCTTTCCTTTCTTTCTTTGCTGTAAATAGCTCTTGAGTTCTTGATTTACTACATGTTTTTGGATTTTTGTTTGGTTGGTTTCCTGCTGGATTCATGAAGAGATGGTTTCTTGATTGAGGGTCTTTAATGCAAGCTTAAGATTCGAGTTCGATGGAAAAGGTGAAGGTGGAAGGAACTATACTACAACATGATGAGATGAGTGGTTGAGTGGAGAGAAACAGATTCTGATATGTGCTAGAATCGACAAACATTGTCACCGTTGCCGGGCTTGCAAACACAACTCACAAACTTGTCATGATTCTATTACTTTGAAAATGTTTCACTCACCATTTAGCTGAGGCCTTGCAAAACACTAGATATTTTAACAAAAATCTTGCAAAAAACATATTCATGCAGACCATTTGGATCTACTAATCTATTTGCAAACTCGGATACCACATTCCACTTTTCTGTGCTTAGCTTCTCTGGTAGAACTATGTATCAACAACAAACATTGGCGTCCCTACCATTGACAATCTTCTTGGCTTCCGAATCATAGAAATCGTCTTCTTTGCCAGAGCATTTTTCCATTCTTCATCATTTTTGTCTGTGGCTTGTTGTCCTGTATTCTTCATTTTTCCAAGCACACATTCAAGTTTCTTGTTTGTTAGATCGTTATTGCTTCAAAACGTCCCTACTGTTCCTTCAGATCTGTGCGAATTGATCTCAAATATTCGGAAACCCACCGCTACACTATTTTTTTGCGTTTTTGAACACCGATAGTCAGCAGATTTTCGTATTTTTTGAGTTACTCAAAAATTTTGAGTTTTTCCACTTTTTTCGAGTTTCCACCACTGCATCGTTATTTTGCACTATCAGTAAAAATTTGAGTTTTTTTAAAATTTTGATTTTCTCAAATTTTCACCTTTTTCGATTTTTCGATATTTGTAGTTCGCCAAACAACAAATAAATTTTGCATCCGCCAATCTACAGTATATTTGCATCCGCCGTTATTTCATATTTTCGAGTTTTTCTTAGAAAATTTCATTCGACGTTTTTTTTTCCACTTTTTTGATTTTTTGAATTGCTTGAAGATTTTTGAGTTTTTTTGAGTTTTTACATTTTTCGAGTTTCTCCTGTTTTTCGAGTTTTTTTTTTTTTCCAATTTCTTTTTGCCGTGCATCCGACAATAATTTACAATAAAAAATTTAGTCCGACGATCCCATTTGAAATGCATCCAAAGACTGCAAAAAAAAAAAAACAACAAATTTTTTTCTCTGACAACTGCATCTACTATTTTTTTTTAAGATCAGTATTTTTTTGAGTTTTTGGATTTTTACATTTTTTTTTCATCCATCCGACAGGTTTAGAATCCTTTCTATTAGTACCACGAGCTCTCACTTATTGTATATATAGAGCCACATTTGGCCATAATCATTGTGAGACACCAATCTTGGTTTTGGAAGCAATTTTGAGTGATTCTCTCCATTTGTCTACATTTGTTTTGATTGTTTTGAGACTCTATCAATGTGTACTTGATTTTCAGGTTGGAGTCCATACTCAGACAGTGTTTCACATGTGTGAAACCACAAAGTAAACCTACCTTCAATTAATGATTGTTCTTGTTAGGATTTTGTGTCTAGAATTGATCTAGATTGATCTTAATCTCAAGTAGATTGATAGATCAAGTAATCTGACAACCAATTCCTCTTGAGGATCAGATTAGGATCCACTCTTGGTTCTTTTTGTACTTTTTGCACAAAGGGGATAGGCAACGTTTCAATCCAACTACCTGATGGAAAAAGCAAGATGATCAGGAAGGTACTTTACGTACCAGGTTTGAAGAAAAATCTACTTTCTATTGGAGTCATTACTGATCAAAAGTTGAAAGTAGGACTTGCCCATGATCATTGCTTTGTAAAAGATGTGAATCAAAAGTTCAAAGTTATTGCGGATGGAATAAGGGAGCCCAATACAAAATTGTACAGGTTGAATGCTACAATCAAGGGGCAACATGGACTCATATCATCCATTCCATCGCAAACTGAGTTGTGGCATAAGAGGCTTGGTCACTTGAACTTAGGAAGCCTTAGTTTGATGAGAAAATTGGAGATGGTAACATGATTGCCTACCATAGAAGACCACTTAAAATCGATGTGTGAATCATGTGTATACGAGAAGCAGCATCGAGAGAAGTTCAATAAAGGTGGTGTTGCAAGAGCAAAGAACATCCTGGATTTGATCCACACAGATTTATGCGGGCCTATGAGGACTATATCTTTGATGAATCCAAGATGTATGAAGACGAGGATGCTGAGAAGATACACATCTAGTGGGAAAGATGGTATAGTGAGGATACCTTCTGATGATGATCCATTTATTGACTTTCCAAGTGATGAACATGAGGATACATCTCAAGATACTACTACTCAACCTCTAGAGACAGGTTGGAGAGGTAGAGACAAACCTTTTGGTGCAAGAAGGATTGAAGTTGCAGGTGACTGAAAGCCAGGAGAAGGATGTACCATGGGATACATTTTCACCAAGAAGCCGATCACCTCACAGGAAGCTCCCTAAGTGGTTTCAGAGATTGTTGGAGAGCCGTGACATGGATGACTTTCTAGGATTATCTAGCCAGGGAGAGCTACGAAGATCAACAAGAGAGAAGACACAACCTGAAAGGTATGAAACAAATTATGCTCTCTTATCTAGCGTTATTCAAAGCAAAGAACCTTTGACTTATTGTGAAGTGAAGGATGATGACATTTGGGTCAAGGCCATGGGAGAGGAGATGGAGTCAATTGCTAAGCACAACACATGGGACTTAGTAGAACCACCAATTGGCAAGAAACCCATTGGTTGCAAATGGGTATATATGACTAAGTAACATGCAAATGGAAGTATAGCAAAGCACAAGGCAAGATTGGTGATCAAAGGATATGCACAAAGTAAAGGCATCGACTATGAAGAGACCTTTGCACCAGTATGTAGGTTGAATACTCTACGTCTACTTGTTGCTTTAGCTTCACATTTTGGTTAGTCTTTGCATCAGATGGATGTGAAATCTGCTTTTCTAAATGGTGAGTTAGAAGAAGAGGCATTCATGGATCAACCTGAAGGCTTTGTAGCGAAAGGATAGGAAAATAAAGTATGTCGCTTGAAGAAAGCGCTTTATGGTCTTAAACAGGCACCACGTGCGTGGTATAGCAGGATTGATGCCTACTTTCATTTAAAGGGGATGATGAGAACACATTCTGATCCAAATCTGTATGTCTTATGCTCTAATGGTATGGTTGCTTTGATTGTTCTTTATGTTGATGACTTGATTATTACGAGAAATAATCAAGAGATGATAGACATGATCAAGAAAGACCTCATGGAACAATTTGAGATGACAGATCTCAACCTGATGCATTATTGCCTTGGAGTAGAGGTGTGGCAAAAAGGACACGAAGTGGTTTTAACACAGGTGAAGTATGTCAAAGAGTTGTTGCACAAGTTTAGGTTGCAGGATTGCAAACCAGTGAATACTCCTATTGAACCAGGTAAAAAGCTTTCTAAGCTTGATGAGTCACAGTCATTTGATGCTTTTATGCTGTATAGGCAGTTAATAGGGAGCTTGATTTACCTTACCACGACTAGACTATATATATGCTATGTTGTTGGGATTGTAAGTCAATTTATGGCAACACCTACAGAAATGCATTGGAAGGCAGCTAAGCGCATTCTGCGTTATGTAAAAGGCACTTCAGATTATGGCTTGATTTACAGGAAGCATGAGGGTTTACCTGGGTTGTGTGGCTATGTGGATGCGGATTGGGGAGGTGACTATGATGATCGTAGATCCACCACAGGGTATGTATTCAAGCTTTGTGGCAGTTGCTTTTCCTGGTCTAGTAAGAAGCAAAGTACAATTGCCCTATCCACCACAGAAGTAGAGTATAAGGCAATGTGTAGTGCAGCACAAGAAGCTATATGGTTGAGACAAATCTTGGAAGAAGTTGGCATGAAGTAGAAAAATCCCACGACGTTACATAGTGACAGTCAAAGTGACATTCAACTAGCAAAACATCCACTGTTCCATGCGAGAACCAAACACATTGAGATTCAGTATCACTTTATACGTGAGAGGTTGCTGAGTCGTGAAATTCATGCTGTTCATTGTAGTACCGGAAGAACAACTAGCTGATATTTTCACTAAGCCACTTGTTGGAGAAAAGTTTGATAAGCTTAGATCAAAGCTTTCTGTACTTAAAGTTTGTTGAATTCAGAGCTATGTAAATGACTGTATAAAAAGTGTGAAAAGTATAGTACTAAGGACCATAAATGGATCTTTGAATGATTCACAAGGTGATTGTATGCTTGTTAAACAATCTATCAGAAACTACTCATCAGAAAACAAGATCTAGTTTAGCAGCTTGATAGGAAACAAGTAGAGACAATCAAAGCATTGATCAAATAGTATAATCCAACTCCACACGTGTGGAAATAAGGCTGTAGTACGGCCTGTAGACAGTGTTTACAAAGTGACAAAGCTGGGTGTCATTGGAAATCAAGAGTAATCACCATACAATGAGAGGAAACTCAAGTTTCTCCTTGAGGCTCCAAAAAGTTTCTATCTTCTCACTATGGAGAATGGGAATACATAGTAAAACACACTTCCTTTGCAAATTTAGGTGAAAATCCAGTATGTAATAAGGAAGTAGACTCCACTTTCTTGCCCTAATGTGAAAATCCTAGCCTAGATCCAAGAGTCATGCTTGGTAGGTGCATGGTAGGTACAAATCTCATCATAAATCATGGTCTAGATCCTACAAAGTAGGAATCACTACCAAATAGACACAACCACTCCTCTTGAGTCGTGGTAACCTACTTTAGGTGTGTATGTACAAGTAGCACTTTGGCCATTCAAGTAACCAACAAACAATATTGACAAAATGTACAATATTCTACATGGCTAGATTTCCCAATGTAGGCAATTTTTCACACTCCTCCTCAAATCTAGCCTTGGAGATCACAATGCTTTTATCAATAAGTCCAATTGAAGATCTAAGCTTGACAAATGAATCTTTAGTTAAAGGTTTAGTAAACAAATCAGCCAAGCAACTTGATGATGGCACGTGTTGGAGCTTGATCTCTTTAGCTTGCACTTTTTCCCTCACGAAATGATGAGCAATTTCGATGTGTTTGCTCCTTGCATGGAATGTAGGATTAGTTGCAAGTGATTGGGCTGATTGGTTGTCACAATAGATGATAGGGATCTCCTCCTCCATGACATGAAGCTCCACCAATAGCCTTTTGAGCCACAAGACCTTGCATGTTGATGTCAAGGCCTTGTATTCGGATTCTGTGGAAGATAGGGAGATGGTATCTTGCTTTTTGGAAAGCCATGATACTACTCCATCACATAGAAAGATGGCAAAGGCACTTGTTTATCTTCTATCCACTTTGTCACCTTCAAAATCCAAGTCACTATAGGCTCTTAAGCCAAGATTAGTTCCTCTATACAAAATACCAAAATTCTTAGTGAATCAAATGTATCTAAGAACTCTTTTGGCCATTTTCCAATGTGAAACTAGAGGACTTTGCATGAATTGGCTTAATTTTCCAACACTATAACTAAGATCAGGTCTAGTTATAGTTAAATAGATCAAGGAGCCAATAAGCCTTCTATATAATGTGATGTCCTCAAAGGATGCTTCATCACAACCATGTTGCTCCATTGGTGTCTCAATGTCTTTACAATTCTTCATTCCAAATCTATCTAGGATGGATGTAGCATATTTAGATTGACAAATGAAGCTAAAATCACATCCTCTAATAACCTCTATTCCAAGAATGAAGCTCAATAGGCCGAGATCTACCATCTTAAACTCTTTTGCTAAAGCAATTTTTACATCTCTAATTCCATCTAGATCATTACCACTCAAGATAATGTCATCTACATACAAAACAAGAATAATGATCATGCCATCATGAAAACTTATATACAATGATGGATCATAGTCACTCATTACAAATTTGATGGAAATGAGAAAAGAGTTTAGCCTAGAGTACCATGCTCTAGGTGCTTGCTTGAGCCCATAAAGGCTCTTCTTCAAAAAACACACCTTTCCTTCATGCTTTGCCTTTATGAAGCCCTCGGGTTTCCTCATGTAGATCTCTTTCTCCAAATAACCATTGAGGAATGCATTTGTGAAGTCAAGTTGGAATAGCTCCCAATTGAAGGTTGTAGCAAGACTAATGATCAACCTGATAGTAACAAGCTTAGCCACAAGAGCAAAAGTCTCATCATAATCAATGCCTTTGGTTTGTAAAAAACCTTTGGCAACAAGCCTAGCTTTATGCTTGCTTATTGATCCATCTTGATTATACTTCAATCTAAACACCCACTTGCAATCAAGAGGTTTCTTCCCTTGAGGAAGATCCACAAGATCCCAAGTATGATTCTCAATAAGAGCATCATACTCTACTTGCATAGCATCCATCCAACTTTTAGACTTACAAGCATCTTCATAGCATGTTGGCTCATCTAACATTGAAGTAAGAAAGGTGTAAGATGTGAAAGATGATGAGCCTTCCCTTTGATCACCTTGACCATCATAGGTGAGCCTCAATGGCTCGGATCTTGCCCTTGTAGATCTTCTTGGAGTTCTTGCATCTTGAGGTGGATCCTCAAGTTTTTCTTCAATTGGAAGCTCCTCCTCCATCCTAGCATGATCCTTGGCATCAAGATGATTAGTAGCATTATCATCCAAATCACAAGCATGTCCTTCATAAAAAATAACATCCCTACTCATTATCACCTTGCTAGTGATGGGATTGAAGACTCTATAACCTTTGCTATTTTTGCCATATCCCACAAAGATGCCTTTGATGGATGTTGCATCATCCTTCTTTCTCTTATCCAAGGATTGGTGTACATAGCAAGTGGATCCAAAAACTTTGAGATCCTTGAGATTGGGCTTCTCTCCAAATAGAGCTTCAAATGGTGTGATTCCTCTAATGGCTTGGTTTGGCAATCTATTGCACAAATAGTTAGCACAAGTTATTGCTTCACCCCAAAATGGTTTGGATAGAGAAGCATCTAGCCTTAAGGCCTTAGCACACTCACAAAGAGATCTATTTCTTCTCTCACTCACTCCATTTTGTTGAGGGGTGTATGGACATGACAACTCCCTCTTTATGCCATTAGAACTACAAAAGTCAATCAACTTATTGGAGATATATTCACCTCCATTATCACTCCTTAATACCTTAATCTTGGTACTAAGTTGATTTTCTACCAAAGTCTTGAACTTTACAAAAGAATCAAACACCATTGATTTGCTAGACAAGAGGTACATCTAACAAAATCTAGAATAGTCATCAATGAAGATTACATAGTACTTGGCACCACCATTAGACTCATGTGCAAAACTATGAACATCCGAATGGATGAGCTCAAGAGGAGAGTTTGATCTTGATGTAGATCTTGAGAAGGGTAGTTTGTGAGCCTTTGAGAGGCTGCATGCTTCACATCTCTTCCCACACTTTGACAAATATGTTCAATCTTATAGTAACTTATTTTGAAATCGTCAGTACTACATTCTGACATAATATTGAATGCAATAAAGGATAGATTGATTCAACATAAAAACAGATGATGATGAGCAAAGAAAATTGCGGATAAAAATCGCGTACTCTAAGCTATCTCTGAGTAACTGCTGATCTCTGTCTGATTGCACTTTTACTGATAAGCAATGAGCGCTAATAACAAAACTCTCAATAAACTCTAAAGAACTGAGCTAGAATGCTTGAGTGTTCAAGCTTGAAATCTTGATAGAGCCGCTACAATACTCTATAAAATGCATTGTGAATAATAAAAGTATGATCAGCTATTTATCCTAGGCAAATGTGGCACGTCCATTAGGACAACTAATTACGTCATAGATCTTAATAACCAGTTGGCCATAGTGGGCAGACATCCATCCAATTAGTACTTCTTGGAAATTTACTTGCTAAATGATTAGGGCAAGTCTGTAGCTTTATTTCAAGTGGAACAATTAATTATCCTTCATACAAAGTGGCCGAAGTGGCCAAAGTCTCCGAAGTCTTCAAACTTTGTGAAGTCACAAAAGTGTCCAAGAAGTCTTCAAAGTTTGTCGAATGATGTCCAATATGTCGGATCCACCTGCGAGCGATTTCCTGAGTAGTTCTACAGATTGTGTAGAAACATGAAGAGAACTGCAGAACTAGATAATAAGTGGATGAAGATTAAAAGATCGTTTAGTCGATAATCAGGAGAATAGTCTAACACTCCCCCTTAATCTGAATCCATGAATGCTTTGACCTTCAAACTTAGTTCTGCAGAAAATTTCCTGTGTGTATCCAAGCTTAATGCTTTAGTAAAAATATCTGTTGTCATATATTGTGTTTGACGGTATTGCAAGTCAACCTCTTTGTCAAAAACTTTGTTTCTGACATAGTGATACTTGATTTCAATGTGCTTACTCCTAGAATGGTGAAGAATTGCCAAAAATTGGCAAATCTAGCTAACAAAAACCATGTAGTATTATGTAAACTCTGTACATAAGTGGATTTCACACATGTGAAGCCAAGATGCCATGTGGCAAATCTACTCCTAATGTAGGTTAGGTCGATTCCATAGGGTTGGTCATGTCATTTTGGTAGTGATTTTTAGTTCAGGTGAAAATTGACCAACTAGCTATCTACCAAGCATGACTCTAGGAAATAGACTAGGGTTTTTTTTTAGGAAAAAAAAGGCTAAGTTGACTTCCTTATTACATGCTGGAAATCCACCTAACTTCACAAAGGAAGTCAAATTTGCTATGTATTCCAGGCTCCCATAGTGAGAAGATAGAATTCTTTTTGGAGCTCATTGGCAATCTCAAGCTAGTTCACTATGTACATTGAGTTTTTGCAAACTCTAATAGAACTTGATCAAACATGAATAAAATGATAAAATATTGTTGTTGTCCATACAAAACCAGCAAGCTACTGTATTTCACATGTGTGGATCCAAAAATAACAAATATAGATCATTCTACACATAGAATTGCAAGCAATCACAAGTATAGTGCACCAATGGATAGTAGAAACCAAGAGGACCATGTATAAGCATGAAGTGAGATAGAGAAGAGAGAAGATATGTCTCTCCACAAGTTACATCCTTTTATAGCATGTCCAAGCCCTATTTTGCCACTTGGCTTTCTCACCAAAATGCTAACCCTACTATTTTTGGGTCTAGATTCGAAGTACCCAACATTCAAATTTGAATCTACTCAAACTCGACTTCTAACTTTTCCACAATTTCAAAAAGTGTTTATTCAAATGAAATTTAGACCAATGAACTTTGAAAAGTCAAACTCTAACTCTAAAACAAAGTGGGCCTCAATTTGTCAAATATAGAAATGTAGCAAATATGATCAAACTAGTTGAATCTTTCACACTACCTCTTCAACTAGTTTTAGCATGGACTTTGATAACACTCCAAGTGATGTATTATGCTTCATGAACAAGTCCTTTCCCAATGCTTTGGTGAAGATATCAGCTAACATTCCCTTGAGGACACATTTTGAAGCTCCACCTCCTTTGCAATGACTTGCTCTCTCACAAAATGATATTGCACCTCAATATGCTTGCTCCTAGCATGAAAGATAGGATTGGTTGCCGACCTTTGGGCTGATTGATTGTCACAAAAGATGATTGGGCTCTCTGAAAGATCCAACAAGTGAAGATCCTTGATCATCCTCTTAATCCATACCATCTCCTTTGTGCAATGTGTAAGAGCTTTGTACTCGGCCTAGATGACAATGAGATAGTGGCTTGTTTTTTTGACATCCATGATGTAGCTCCATCACCTATGAAAATACAATGAGCAATAATGGATTTCCTATCCATTACATCTCTAGCATAGTCTAAATATGAAAATCCGAAAAGATTAGATTGATCCCTCATACAATATGCCAAAATTGCGAGTTCCAATGATGTATCTCAAAACTTGCTTTCCTAGCTTCCAACACTCCTCACTAGGATCTTGCATGAATTGACTCAATCTTCCAACACAATAGCTTAGATCTGGTCTAGTAATGGTTAGATAGATGAGTGAACCAACTAGATTCCTATAGAAAGTAATGTCCTTGAAGGATCTTTCATTACCTCTTATAGTTAGCTTTACATGAGACTCCATAGGTGTTTCACTAGCTTTTGCATCTACCATATGAAATCTTTCTAGAATAGAATTGACATACTTCTCGTGACAAATGAAAGTAGATTGAGAAGATATAATGACTTCTATTCCCATAATGTAATGCAAGTTACCAAGATCATGCACCTCAAACTCCTTCTTAAGAGCACTCTTGATATCCTCCACATCTTGATTGTTTCCACCACTCAAGATGATATCATCCACATAGAATAGCAAGATGGTAACATCATTTCCAGCAAACCTATAATAAAGTGAATGATCATAGACAATCATGAGGGTCCACATGTAAGCTATTAGCCAAGTAATAGGACAACCCAACAAGAGGGCAACGTATTCCACATCACCATTGTTGTGGCAATGGTGGTGTCCCACAAATCTAAGGGTGGGAGATGATAACACCATTTTGAAGAGATGGTGGTGTCATCTCCCATCTCCATTGGATGGTTGTTGCACCACCATTGTCATTGTAGTGGTGGTGCAAAACATGCTCACCCTAAAACAAAACCCAAATCCAAATGGAATATATTATGAGTTTAAAAGTTTTGTTGTCATTTTTCACACGTAAATCAAAATTAAATATTCATGTGAAACTTTTCATAGCGACTCAACACAAACATGAACCGAAATTAGACTTCAAACGATTAGTCCCAGAATATATTCCATGACATTTCTTTTGTTTAATATTGAGGTTTAGATGGATATATATGTACATTTTTAAGCTTATGCACTACGGTTTTTCCAACTAGGCTCCAAAGAAAACATTTTTGCTCCACCAAGGGTCAAATTTTCCATGAGCATAGATAGGCATGAACTATTATGAAAGGTAACTAATGAAAAGAGGCCACTATATCCATGTACATTTGAATGAGGTCAAAAGTCAAAGTACATATTTTGAGAAAAGAAAAGAAGTCCAACATATTCAATGATTCTTAGAATGGTGGATAAGATATTGGCTTGTGGGTTTGCCCTTTTGTGTTCTAGTCCCCATTTGCATGTTTGAGGACATATTGAATCTTTGTGTTGCCATTGTTTCAGTTGGGTGAATTTTGATGAAGACCGTCCTTGGATAATTGTTGTTTGTTGGTGGTCGAAAGTTGAAGGTTATCCTTCTTGTTGGTGTTTGGATGACTTTGAAGGTTTCCTTTCATGCTTTGCTTGGATAAAAAATTGAGTATAGACTAACGATGTTGCTCCCCTTGCCCTTCAAGCTCAATGTTCTTACCCTTCAAGTCCAACACTAATGTTCTTACCCTTTATGGCCATCTACCTTACTTTCTGAGGCTTGATGTATTGGGCCTTGGGTCCCTTGTTGAAAGTATTTCTACTTTCTATGGTGGCTAGGTCTAATGAAGAGTTCGTGCATAGTATAGTGGTAGACCGGTCGTCCACCTTCTAAGTTCTACAAAGCTTAACAACTGTGAAATAAAAACATAAACGAAAAGGGAGCACCAAGGCTTCCCAACTGGTGCTCGAAATAGAAACTAATTAAGGTGTGGCTAAGGCGGTACCCAACTAGCCACTACTTGGAAAGTAAATAAACTTGCTAAGGCGGTACCCAACTAGCAAGGATCAACAATAAACTAGGCTCGCTAAGGCTTCCCAACTAGCAAACCGTAAAACTAATATTAACTCCCAAAGGGAAATGAAATAATAAATTGTGGCTAACTAAATAATTAACAAATAAAGCATGCCACAATAATCCAATGGAAGGAGGCAAGAGGAGGCCCGAGCACCTTCCCTCAAGCTATGCACCTTCCAATGGAAAAACAAGGAAATAGATTGATAATCTCAAAGAGAGAGCAATTTAGCATAATCTCAGAGTGTTGTTTTACAAAAGAAATGCCTCTCTTCTTATAGCAAGAAGGGCCTTCCATAAGCTTCTACTAACTTATGGGATTATTTTCTAAAACTTGCAATTCTAAGACTTCTAAACTTCTCCACTTCTAACTTAGAAAGCCTAAGACTCTAAACTCAGAACTCAAGATAACTTAGAAATTAAGTTTCTACCCATGGACTTATAACACACATGCCATGGTAGGAGTTTATTAACAAGTACTCACAGTGGGCTTATAATACACATGCCACGGTGTTTTATTTTACTTTGATTTTACTTTGTTGCTAACATCCCTACACGTAAATAGTTGGAGATGTTATCCATAGTTTGCTAGATTTGGTTCTTGTACACACTTAGGCTATTGTGACCAAGAAAGAAGTCTTGTAATTCTATTTTGAGATATTTCAAAGCCTGCAACAAAGCCCCTATATCAAAATCTAAGCATGGCATAAAATCTTGCCCATTTAGGGCCCATCATTATTAGGCCTTTATACTAATTTATATAAGCTAAAGTCTCACTTTAGTGTTCAAAAGAACTTTTTGAGAAAATTTAAAATCCCCAACTTTGTCCAATAGATTTGCTAGAAGCATTTAATGCTCTTTATTGGGCCTTTTATGTAAAGAAAATATGGACGTATATATCATGAGGGTCAAATTTGCAAGGGTACCAACTTATTCAGTTGGTCCTATTCCTTGGTGAGATTAATTTTACTTGGAACATTTCTCCAAATCACATTAGAATCTCTCAATACGTTATCACTCATGTTTGAAGATTGTAGTAGAAGGCTCTAGCCTAAACATCAAGGTTCATGGCGACAGGGGAGATTGATAAATGCAACCATATGGTAGATTCTTATTTCTTTGAGAAATGGGAAACTAACATGCTTAATAGAGATTGGCTTACATAGTCAATGTATTTAGCTCTACAAGCCTAGCTTGTAGAGACAAGTTTCAAGTGTTTGTAATATAAAAGCCCAATTAGATTTGAGCATACTAGAGTCTATATCCAAACCCTACAATAGGCTCAAATGCTTATATTTTGAAAGCCTATGTGAATTAAAATTTTAATAGGCTTTATTTTAAAAGTGGATCATATGTTTTATATATTGAATATACTTTGTGCATATGCATTAAAGTCAAGCTCCAGATCTCAAGGAAAGAAATTGTTAACAAATAAGACACTTATTTGGTTACAGAATTTCGCAAGAACTACAATACAAAATATATGTATAGCATGGCCCCAACGATCATGGACCTTGGGCCTCACACTCAACATCAAGCTAGAATCTAGAGGCTTGGCCCATGGGCGCTTGGATGGGTGGCTAGTGGCCAATGTGATGGTCATTCCCAAAGTGACAAGGGCCTAGTATTTGAAACCAAGTATTCAACATTGACCATCAAGCTTAGAATGTTGGAAAGTTTCATGATGACTAATTTTCTCAGGTACAAGGACATATAGAAAAGGCATGATAAGTAGCAATGAGGGTATTTGGGAAAGCCAAGAATGGAATCTTCAACTTTCTTGAAATCTATGGGAATTAAATCCTAATATTGTTCAGTTCTTACAATATACCATAACATCTATTAAGCACAAAAACTCCATGATAAATATAATTTCTTTATTAGCAATAGAAATAAATAACCTAGACAAGCAATCTTGCATGCAAGACCATTCCCTAGCATATATAGTAGCTTAGAAGTAGAGAATAGCCTAAGCCATGAGCCCAACAAGTCCATATCTTAAGTGTAGGAAGTAGCATAGAGAATAACTTATGTCATGAATGTAGCAAGTTGACTCATATGATTCTGTGTCACATGAATGTGGATGCGGTACTCGATTGGGCAACAGATATAGTGGAATATCTAATGCAGGGCTAGCCTGATCCAACTCTTTCCAACACAGAACAACAAAAACTAATACTGAAAGCAAGACCTTATCAATTATTAGCCAGACATTTGTATAGACATGGCATGGATGGTATTCGACAAATTTGTGCCTTGCAGCACGAGACCTCACAAATTATTACATTATCGAATGAAGGCATGGGGGGAGGCCACTTTGCGATACACCACAATACGAAAATTTCTTCAGTCAAGGTGCTGGTGGCCTATGATGCATAAAGATACCAATGAGTTTATCCAAAGGTGTGATGTTTATCAATGAGCACGACGACTGAGAAAAGCAAAATTTGAGTCATTACATCTAGTCCTAGCAATGGCTCCATTCAAAAAATGGGGTTTGGACTTTATAGGTCCAATACATCCAATGGCACTTGGATCACAAGCAAGGTACATCCTTGTGGCTACTGAATATATAACCAAATGGGTCAAAGCTAAGGCATCTGACGCAAGATCGATGCAAGATTGACTGCCAAGTTTTTGTATGAAAATGTCATTACTTGTTTTGGTTGCCCAATTGAGATAATAAGTGATAAGGGAACACATTTCTTGCATAGTACTATCAAGATTTTGATGGAAGAATTTTTTGTACTCCACCGATTTAGTACCCCCTATTATCCAAGTGGTAATGGATAGGCTAAGTCGTCCAACAAGATTCTCTGCAGTATTCTGACAAAGACTATCAAAGCCAATCATTCCAATTGGGAACGCAAACTGCATGCGACATTATGGACATTCTGTGTGAAAGATTCAACTAGTTTCATCACATTTTGCAATATTTTCATATTTGGCATATTGAGGCCAAAACTTGTTTTAGACTTAGAGGTTGACTTTTCAAAGTTCATTAGTCTAAATTTAATTTAAATAAACACTTTTTGAAAGTGTGGGAAAGTTAGAATGCGAGTTTGAGTAGATTCAATTTGAATAGTTGGGTACATTAAATCTAGACCCAAAATTAGTAGGGTTAGCATTTTGGTGGGAAAGCCAAGTGACCAAATAGGGTTTGGACCTGCTATAAAAGGATGTAACTCGTGGAGAGAGCAATCTTCTCTCTTATCTATCTCATTTCATGCTTATACATGGTTCTCTTGAGTTCTACTATCCATTGGTGCACTATCTTGGTGATTGCTTGCAATTCTATGTAGAATGATCTATATTTGCTATTTTTGGATCCACACGAGTGAAATATAGTAGCTTGCTGGTTTTGTATGGACAGAAATAGTACATAATCATTTCATTCAAGTTTGATCAAGTTCTATTGGTGTTTGCATCCAAATTTGTGTGTAGATGCTAATTTTTCTACAATGGTGAGATTGGTAGTGTATTTCTCTTTCTAACCAAAGATCATTCAAGTAGATTGGATCTTAAGGATCTGAAATCTTTCACATGGTATCAGAGCTTGTGTTTTAGGTTATGAAGGAGAAAATCAGATCTATCAATAATTTGGTGAAGATATCAAGTCTAGAGCATGCTAGAGAGGATTCTACATCAAAATCGAGTTTTTTGCTTTTGTAGATTGGATCTTTTGTAGATCAAAACACTAAATAGGTCAATATACTTGTTCAATTCTGATTTTTGAACACACACTGGATTTGGCTGATTTTTGGATCATTGGATCAGCCTATGTGGTGGCTTATAGATTGCATATCAAATTTTCAGCATTTGCATGTAGATTTGGAATAGTCAATTTTTTGTGATTTTGTCAAAACCCTAATTGGATCTCTAGATAGTGAGGTTGCTGGACTTCATTTGAGTGTGTTTCAATCTTAGAAAGTGGCAAAAGTCATTAGATTGAGGATAGATTATAGGTTGATCAAGATTCCATGATTCTATGTGTTGATTTGCTTGGATAAGTGCTAGAAGAGAATTTGTGAGATAGTTTCAAATCTTCGTGATTTCTTTTGAAAGCATTTGTTGTTGTTTAAAGGAGTGCTTTGTGGATTGAAGCAGGTTGAAAGAGAAGATCAAGTCATTGCTACATGGCAACCTCAATTGGAGTCATGCTGGAAGCCAATGATAGGCTTACCTCAAGTAACTATTCATTGTGGAAAGTGAGGATGGAGTCACTTCTTGAGATGAATGATGTTTTGGATATTGTTGTAGGTTTGGAGGAGAGACCAGCAACACAACAAGATCAATTGAGGTATGACAAGAGGGCCAAGAAGGCTCTACACATGATAAAGATGAATGTTACCAATGAACTTCTCAAGGAAGTTGGTAAGTGCACATCATCTTTGGAAGCTTGGAATTCATTGAAGAAGCTTTATGAATCCAAGTCTACTTCTAGAGTGTTGACTCTAAGAAGGCAAATCTTTTCTTGTTGCAAAAGAATGAAGAAAGTCTAAGTACTTTTGTTTTGAGAATGAAAGCATTGAATGATGAGTTAGCTTGCATAGATGAAAGCATTAAGGAAGGAGAGCTTATTCAAGTGATTCTTAATGGCTTGTTAGATGCTCAGGCTAACATTGTTCAAAGTATTGCTATTCAAAAGACTTTGCCAAGTTTGATGGATCTTCAAGAGATCTTGATCAATGAGGAATATAGGCTTCAAGCAAGAGGTGGATCTACATCGACACTTCAAGAGGATGCTATGTTCACAAAGGGCAAATTCAAGGGCAAAACCAAAAGTAAGTGGTCTAAAGGGCAAGATCAAGTGGATACTTCTTCAAGTGGCAAAAATAAGGATAGATCAAAGCTCAAGTGCTTCTATTGTAGCATCAAAGGACACTTTGCAAGTGAGTGCTACAAGAAGAAGAGAGATCAAGGAGACAAGCAAGGTAATCTTACTCTTGATGCAGATGGTTTGGATGTTCAAGATGCAAATGATGATGCTTTTGTGATGTCTTCATGTATGCTTGCTAATGATGGAGATCTAGATCCTTGGTGGATTGATAGTGGAGAAAGTTCACACATGACCTTTCACAAAGAGTACTTCACTTCTTTGTTGACATATGGAGATGACAAGAGGGTGATCTACACGACCAATGATGGTGAGTGTGCAATCAAAGGGATTGGCACAATTCCTATCTCTCTCTCTACAAATAGGAATGTTCATTTGGAGGATGTCTTGCTTAGTGTGAGTCAAATGCTAAGTAAGGGCCTCAAGGTGGAGTTTGATGGAGATGCTTGTTTGATCAAAAGGAATGATGTCTTGATTGGAAAAGGTAAAAGGCAAGGGAAGTTGTTCAAACTTGATGCTTGTGTTATTGCTAACCAAGTTGGATGTGTTGCAAGGGAGCAAATTTCTATTCAAGAGGTTTGGCAAAAAAGGATGGGACACCTCAACTTCAAGTCATTGAAGGTAATGGCAAGGAAGAAGGTTGTGATTGGTCTTCCAAGTTCCTTAAGTAATGTCAAGCATGTTTGTAAGTCTTGTGCTTTGTCTAAGTCACATAGACTACCTTATACTAGATCTATTTCTAGATCTACAAAGCCTTTTCAACTTGTACATTCGGATATTCATGGATCTACTACAATTAGCAATAGTGGAACTAAGATGTATGTAATATTCATTGACGATATTAGTAGATTTTGTTGGATCTATCTACTAAAGAGCAAGGATGAAGTGTATGATGTCTTTGTCAAGTTCAAGAATGCAAGGGAGAACCAATTTTCCACAAAGATCAAGTGAATGGTGGTGAGTACATATCTAACAAGTTCAAGGCCTTTTGTGATGAGCATGGGATCAAGAGGGAGAATACAACATCAAGGACCCCACAACAAAATGGAGTGGCTGAAAGGAAGAATAGGACTTTATGTGAAAGTGCTAAAGCTATGAGGTTAAGTGCTAATCTTGACAAACCATTTTGGGATCAAGCTTTGTTGTGTGCCAATTTCTTGTGCAATAGGTGGCCGAGTGCTATTTTGGATGGAAGGGCACCTTTTGAGATGCTATTCAAGAGGAGGTCGAGTGTCAACTTTCTAAGAACCTTTGGATGCACATTCTATGTCAACATTACTCTTGATGATAGAACCAAGGAGGATCCATCTTCAAGAAGAGGTATTTTTGTTGGATATAGTGAGGTGAGTAAAGCCTATAAGGTTTACATTCCTTTTACTAACAAAGTGATTGTTGGTAGAGATGTCATTTTTAATGAGGGGAACATTCCAAAGGTGTATTCAAGCATGATTGATGGTAGAGTGGATGGATCTAACATTCTTGATGTTGATGAGAAGGATCTTACTTTGGATGGTGGTGATGATGGACCTTCATCAAGTCAAAAGCCAAGGAGAACATCAAGAGAAAGACAAGTACCTTCAAGGCTCACATATGATCAAAAGGGTAAGCAAGTAGTTTCTGGAAATTATGTTGCTTTCCTAACCTCTTTGGATGAGCCTAAAAGTGTAGATCAAGCAAGGAAAGAAGAGGAGTGGATCCAAGCAATGGATCTTGAGTATCAAACTCTTATGAAGAGTGGAGCATCTTTTGGAGAATCTTCTTGTGTAGATGGAGCTATGCAAGTGGATGGAAACAAAGTTTTTTCCATGACTTTGATGATCAAGTTGAAGATCAAGAGGTTGACTCAAAGCGCTTCAACTAGTCAAAAGGGAAGTTGGCAATTTGGAGCTAGTCAAGAGCATCAAAGGAGAAGTAATTGACAAAGATGTTATGGATCTGTTTTTGCAGCATATTGAAGACTCAAGTAAGGTCAAAGGAGCAGCAAGGAAGTGGTGTTCAAGTTTACTTTACTTGTTCTATCTCATGTTTGAGCATTTTCATGTGGATGTGTGCAAATTGTCAAGATATGGTAAAACTAGCTACATTGGTGAGCATTGTTTTGATGTTGGATTTGTACTAGCATTCTTGGGTGGTTTTGCTGATGGAAATAAAGCTATTGGAGGGTCATTATGTCACTCATTCATGGCCAAGTCATCAAGGCTTGATGGCATCTTTTGGCAAGATGGAGATGGAAGCTCATTCATGGAGTATCATGGTGGATACATGGCAACAAAGAACAAAGGATGAGGAGACATGCAAGCAAAAGTTGATCACTCACATTTATTGTCCGTTTGCTGTTTTTTTCCAGAGATTTCAGAGCTGGAAGCATGGTGGAATCATTTCATTTACATTCTATTTGATTCTTCATGTTCTAGTTACATCTTTTGTAAAATTCATGTAAGAAATAGTGAAGCATCCCAAGTGGACACTATTCTCTATATCAATTATGGTTGTTTCTATTTTGAGCATTACATGATCATTGAAAGGAGATCTATTTTTAGGAAGAAGATCATTCTTATGATGGATGAAAGCTCTATTGTCAAAAGCTATGCTAGGAGCAAGCATATTGAGATACGATATCATTTTGTGAGGGAGCAAGTCATTGCAAAGGAGGTGGAGTTTCAACATGTGTCTTCAAGGGAATGTGTAGCTGATATCTTCACCAAAGCATTGCAAAAAGACTTGTTCATGAAGCATAGGACTTCACTTGGAGTATTATCAAAGTCTATGCTAAAACTAGTTGAAGAGGGAGTGTGAAAGATTCAACTAGTTTCATCACATTTTGCAATATTTCTATATTTGGCATATTGAGGCCAAAACTTGTTTTAGACTTAGAGGTTGACTTTTCAAAGTTCATTAGTCTAAATTTTATTTGAATAAAAACTTTTTGAAAGTGTGGGAAAGTTAGAATGCGAGTTTGAGTAGATTCAATTTGAATAGTTGGGTACATTGAATCTAGACCCAAAATTAGTAGGGTTAGCATTTTGGTGGAAAAGCCAAGTGGCCAAATAGGGTTTGGACCTACTATAAAAGGATGTAACTCGTGGAGAGAGCAATCTTCTCTCTTCTCTATTATACATGGTTCTCTTGGGTTCTACTATCCATTGGTGCACTATCTTGGTGATTGCTTGCAATTCTATGTGTAGAATGATGTATATTTGTTATTTTTGGATCCACACGAGTGAAATACAGTAGCTTGCTGGTTTTGTATGGACAGAAATAGTACATAATCATTTCATTCAAGTTTGATCAAGTTCCATTGGTGTTTGCATCTCAATTTGTGTGTAGATGCTGATTTTTCTACATTGGTGAGATTGGTAGTGTATTTCTCTTTCTAGACAAAGATCATTTAAGTAGATTGGATCTTAAGGATCTGAAATCTTTCACATTCTGCACAGCATATAAGGCCAATACCAATAATATACCATTTAAGTTGGTCTATGACAAGAAGCTGTAATGCCAATAGAATTTCTTATTCTCTCACTAGATTTGCAATTACAAAAAGATTTAATGACAACAATTTTATAGCTACAACATAAAGCCTTGCACAAGTTATGTGAAACACAATTATTGGAAGTCCATGCACTAACATCAAAGAAAGCGAGACAAAAAACATGGCATGACCGTAGATTGCATAAGAAGGATCTATATAATGGTCACCTAGTCCTAGTTTACAAAATGAAGGTGCTCAAGAGAAAGTTAAAGCTCACTGGTGAAGGGCCCTATAGTATTAAGAAATTCATGACACGAAGATCTATGAAATTAACAATGTTGGATGGAACACCCTTGGCCTCACTAGTCAACAAAAGCTAATTATGAAAGTATTGGCCGCCATAGATTCTCTAAGCAAAAGATAAAATATTTATTCTTTTGTTTTTGGCTGTCACTAAAATTTCATGATTTCTTATTTGCCTCTTCTTGGAAACATGCTAATATTAGAGAAAAATCCAAAAACAAATAAGAAAAGAGGTTAAAAATCACTTAAGTTGGCAAAAAATGCAAGAGAATATCAATATCAGCCCTCGCCACTTTCCAAAATGGAAATCCTATCTACGAAGGTTACTTCATGACAAAAGTTACAAAAAATACTATCTACGAGAGTTCAAAAGTGCGAGATTCTGGGAACCCTCACCTAGCTAGTAAATGTCTGTGCCGACCCTTGCCAATAGTAAAAATGAAATCAAGACAGTCAGATTGATTTGGGCAAAGGATGGAACTCTAACAAAATAGCTTTTATGAGGTACCAATGCGAAGGTTCCACTTTAGGTGAATGTTCACCTTGGGAACCCTCGTCAACTTTCTTGTTACACTAGGAACCCTTGCTGAGATATTTCTATCATATAGTTCTATGTGTCTGCCAGGTTTTATCTAGAATAGAACACCCAATACTATAGTTTGTCTATTAGAGGCCTAAATTTTCCTCTATATAAGGAAGAAAATCGAGTTATTTGTCACGTTTTCTGACAGAGCTCTTCCAAAAAAAAATTCATGAAATTTTTGCATGTCCATTATCAAAATGTACTTGGAAAGCATGTTATCCTCTATGCTACTACTTGTTATACACTCATTTCTGTTGGATTATTCTACTATAGGAGTGATTCAGTCCAATAATCGATCTTTAATCTTCATCCACTTTATTATCCAGTTCTACAGTTTTATTCGTGTTTTTACACGGTCTGTAGAAATACTCGGGAATCGCTCCATATGTGGCTTTGACATATTGGACATCATCCGACATATTGACATCCCTGACGAAAGTCGAGGACTTCGACCATGTTGATGAAAGACAGTTATTGTTCCACTCATTATTAAGCTAAAGACTTGCCCTAACTACTTTGCAAGTAAATTTTCGGGAAGTCCTAACTGGATGGATGCTAGCGCATTATGGCCAACTGTAGTGCATTACAACCATGAGACTCTCTAGCTTAGTTTCTATCTTAGCTTAGAGTTCCAAATATTTCTATGCATCAGACAGAGTTTTCAATTACTCAAAGATAGCTTAGAGTACGTGGTTTTTATCCACAATTGTCTTGTGCTCTCATCATTTAATTTGTACATGTTACTTACCGAATCAATCTCTTCCTTTTATTGCATTCAATATCATGTCAGAATGCACGCTTCTTTGTGATTATTTGTAATTGATAAATCTCTTATTGTTTTGTTTGATATATAACTTAGAATTTGCTTTGAACAGGAACACGGATCCTACTACACAGTAACACAGACAGAAAACACTCTCCACATCAAGCTCATTGTCGCAAAACTGTATTTCTCAAAACAAAATCACATTGTACATATAGTTGTTCACTCAGACAACCCATGCATGACCTAGGTTGCCATTGGCAGGATGCATGTCCAGTCGACTTGCCTCGTGGCAAGGCCAACTAATCCTTATCGACTGATAGGACCCACAGTATAGTAGCACAGTGATTCTACTTTAATTCTAACTCTCTCCCTTAAAGTAGAGTCTACTTTTTGTGAAAAATTGCCTACATTGGCAAATCTAGCCATGTAGAATATTGTACATTTTGTCAATATTGTTGGTTAGCTACTTGAATGGCCAAAGTGCCACTTGTACATACACACCTAAAGTAGGTTACCACGAGTCAAGAGGAGTGGTTGTGTCTATTTGGTAGTGATTCCTACTTTGTAGGATCTAGACCATGATTTATGATGAGATTTGTACCTACCATGCACCTACCAAGCATGACTCTTGGATCTAGGCTAGGGTTTTCACATTAGGGCAAGAAAGTGGAGTCTACTTCCTTATTACATGCTGGATTTTCACCTAACTTTGCAAAGGAAGTGTGTTTTACTATGTATTCCCATTCTCCATAGTGAGAAGATAGAAACTTTTTGGAGCCTCAAGGAGAAACTCGAGTTTCCTCTCATTGTATGGTGATTACTCTTGATTTCCAATGAAACCCAGCTTTGGCACTTTGTAAACACTGTCTACAGGCCGTACTACAGCCTTATTTCCACACGTCTGGAGTTGGATTATACTATTTGATCAATGCTTTGATTGTCTCTACTTGTTTCCTATCAAGCTGCTAAACTAGATCTTGTTTTCTGATGACTAGTTTCTGATAGATTGTTTAACAAGCATACAATCACCTTGTGGATCATTCAAAGATCCATTTATGGTCCTTAGTACTGTACTTTTCACATGGTATCAGAGCCAAGTACAAGGCCATTGATCTGTGTCTGAATCTAATCCAATTTTAGCAGCTTTTGGTGCAAAAAGCTAGTATTGGAAGGGCGAGCTGGTATCCAGGGTTTTGGTGAGGGGATTTGATCCCAAACTTTCTCAAGATCAAAATCCATACTGTTCACACGTGTGGGAATCTCTGAACCAGCATTTCATAACCCATATTCATTGGATCATAGGAAATTCATCTGGTGTCAGTTTGATGTAATTTTTGGTGCAAATCCTAGGATAAGCTACCAAGATCACTTGCCATTGATTAGTTTTGAATTTGTTTCATGAAAACTAATTAATCTAGGCTGATTTCAAACCTTCTTAAAGTGGAAACCAGGTCTTGAAAGTACATCAAAGTGAATGAGAGAGATAGAGTCAGTTTTTGTCCAAGAATAGCCAAGATTGGCAAGATCTGCTTGAATGTAGTTTTCACTTCATCTTATCTTCATTCCAACTTTGTGAGGGAGTGATAGAACTGTGATTACAAATCCATCTGTTGGATTAGAAGTCAACATTTGAGTGAAACACTGCAAGTTAGAAACCTTTGTGAGTTTCAGGTCCAAACAAATCTATATCTTGTGTGTAGAATCTTGCTAGTAAGATGGGATCAGTGGGAGCCTACCTTCTAGAAGCTAGTGAGAGGTTAAATTCTACCAAATTATGCTATTTGGAAAGCGAGGATGGAGTCACTAATGGTGCTCCAGGATCTTTATGAGTTTCTAATAGATGATGAAGATGAACCTCTAGGTGCACAGGAATTAGTGAGATACAAGAAGAGGTCTAGGCTTGCACTTCACTATATTAAGATGAATGTAAGCAATGATCTTTTAAGGGAAGTATCATCATGTAAGAGTGCTAAAGAGGCTTGGGAATTTTTAAAATCTATCTATGAGTCTAGTAACACTTCGAGGGTTCTCATGCTTAGGAATCAGATTCTACAAAGCATGAAGAGGAGTGATGAGAGTGCACAAGATTATGTGCTAAGAATCAAGTCTCTCAATAGGGAGTTAGCTTCCATTGGAGATAAGATTCAAGATAGTGAGCTTGTTCAGATTGTCCTCAATGGTCTAGGGAGTGGCTTTACAAATTTGGTCCAAAGCTTTGCAATCCAAGACACTTTGCCTACTATAGAAAATCTACACAATGTATTCGTAGCTGAAGAGTGTAGGATGTTGCATACCAATGCAAGAATGAATGCTATTTCTCTGCAGGATGGTGATGAGAAAGCTAATTTCTCATTCAAAAGCAAGAAGAAGACCAATGGGAAGAAGAAGCACTTCAAGGAGACCAAGGAGGAGGATGAGGCTTCAAGCTCAAAGGGCAAGTGTGAAAATTGTCAACATTTCCTAGCTAGTTTGAGGCCTAAATTGGCTAAAATTGTAAATAGTTTTGGTTCTGGAGTTTCACACGTGTGAACCAGGCCACAATGTTTTTATTTACTGTATTTTTTCAGTATGATGAAGTGTCAAACTTCATACCCTTCAAAATGAGACCATTTTGATGTATTTTGGTCATATAAGCCATTTTTAGCTATTTTTCCTATATAGGGAATATCTAGGGTCAAGTACCTTCTAGAGAGAGGAGAGAGAGTCATCTTCCTCATCCATAAATAGTAGGGAAGTCGTGGAAAACAGGTTGGAGAAACCTTTTGTATGCTTCATTGAGATCAATAGATCATTGTCATTGTTTCTTCCTCCATTGAGAGCATTGTTGTGTGTATTGTCTTCAAGCTATTGTGTATGATCTTAGGTGCTTTCCAAAAGTGGTAGGCTGATGTATTATGGACTGTATAATGCTATTTTGGGCCGCACTTGATGTTTATGGAAGTTTCCATTTGTGATAAATGCTTTTTGATCAAGTTCTTTGCATTCTAGGTAGCATAGAATGTGTTGCCAATTCCTAGCTTATGTAGTTTGGAGTGCAAGCATTCAAGCCAATGATCTTGGAGTTTAGATCCACTTAGGATCTGTATTTTTTACATGGTATCAGAGCTGGTTGGCTTCTATTTACAGTAAGTATTCCATTTTTGGTGATATTTGGATGTTTGATCAAGTTCTAGCATGATTTTGCATTGCTTTGTTGATCAAATCTTACTAACCTTTGTTTTGTGAGTTGAACTTGTGGATCAAAAGCATATTTCAGGTCTATTGAAGATCAGAGGCTGAAAAGAAACTATTTTGGATCAGATCATAACACCTAATCATTTGTGATTGTGAGGCTTGTGCATATTCAATACTAACAATGTTCTTTTCAATCCTATTGTTGACAATCTCCATTCTTGGATGAACACTCTCCTTAAGTGGATGAAACTTCTCCTTAAGTGGATGACAAATGCTCTTTTGAGTGAGTTGTAATTCTCCTAAAGGCTGAGCAAAGCTCCCATTTGGATGAAAGATCCCCTTTTTTGGGTGAACATATTGTAAGCTCCATTGTGAAGAGCATATTGTAAAGATTGTCATCAATTTTGGCATAAATTTTGGTGTACTTTGTTGAGCATGTAAGTAACTCTCCTTATGTAATTTGATTGGAGAATTTGCTGGAAGGTGTTAACCATTATGCAAGTGTGTTTTCAGGTTCTTAACAGGTTGAGGAACATTCTCATGTGAAGTGATCTTAGATCTACATCTAAACACCAAGATTTGACAAGATAGTGAAGCTAGTCTTGTGATTCACTAAGTGTGCTCATTCATTCACCTCTAAATCTTGTATTTATCACTTGCTGGAGTTTATAAACTTTTAGAAGTGTGGTTTACATGTGGTTTTACAGGTTGAATCAATATCTTAGTGTGTTGATCATATGTTGATCAAGTTTGTTCATTACTAGGTAATCTTGGCATCCTAGTTTTGGGTATTTTCTAAGAATGCAAGTAACTCTTCACACCATAACTTGATTTGGTCACTTGCTGGAAAGTTTGAGAGCTTAAGCAAGAGTGTGTTCAGGTTGGTTTGATTTTGTAATCCATTCTTAGTGTGTGCAAAGTGTTGCATGTGTTTCAATCTTCCTTTCTATGCTTGGAAACCATCTAGGTTCAAGATAGAAGTGTTTTAGGGTCCTAAATCTTCATAGATCTCTTTATCTATCATTTGTTGAGAGAAAAGTGAGTGCTAAGTGCTTTAGGAAAGAACCTAAAAGTTGAAGAAACATTAGAATCATGGCTTCCAATGGTGGGATCATGCTAGAGTCTAGTGAAAGGTTGAGTTCATCAAACTACTCTACTTGGAAAGTGAGGATGGAGTCCTTACTTGAGTTGAATGAACTCATGGACATAGTTGCAGAAATTGAAGAGAGACCTCTCACACTTCAAGAGCAACAAAGGTTTGATAAGAAGGCCAAAAGGGCTCTTCATATCATTAAAATGAATGTCACAAATGAACTTCTCAAGGAAGTTGGAAAGTGTCAAAGTGCAAGTGAGGCATGGAATGCCTTAAAGAAGCTCTTTGAATCAAAGTCCACATCTAGGGTATTGACCCTAAGGAGACAAATATTTTCTAGTAGGCAAAGAGAGGGTGAAAGTGCTCATGCATTTATCTTGAGAGTTAAGTCCCTAAGTGATGATTTAGCATGCATTGATGAGAACATAAAAGATGGTGAAATAGTCCAAGTTATGTTGAATGGTTTGCTAAATGAACATGCTAACCTTGTGCAAAGTTTTGCCATTCAAAGAGTCTTGCCAAGTGTGGTTGACTTGCAAGAAATCTTATTGGCTAAAGAACATAGGTTGCAATCAAAGCTTGATGGTGCATCCTTGCAAGGTGGAGGTGAAGAGGCTTTCTTCACAAAAGGCAAATTCAAGGGCAAAGGTAAAGGCAAAGGGAAATGGTCCAAAGGTGGTAACTTTGATCATGATGATCACTCTTCCTCTTCCTCTTCTACTAAGAACAATAAGTCAAGGTTCAAGTGCTTTTATTGTGGGATAAAAGGTCATTTTGCAAATGAATGTTATAAGAAGAAAAGAGAGCAAGGAGAGAGGCAAGGAAATCTTACAATAGATGAGGAAGAACATAACACATGTGAATCACTTGTTATGACTTCAAGTTTGTTAGCCAACATAGATGATAATGATCCTTGGTGGATTGATAGTGGAGCCTCATCTCACATGACAAGACATAAGGAATACTTTACATCCTTATTGTCTTATGAGGGAGAAGGTAACATCATCTACACTGCAAATGATGGTCAATGTGACATCAAAGGCATAGGCACTATTCCTATTTCCCTTTCAACAAATAGGAAAGCAAATCTTGAAAATGTTTTGTACATTCCTTCAATCACTAAGAATTTGCTTAGTGTAAGTCAAATGATTGACAAAGGACTTGATGTGGAGTTCATTGGAGATGCATGTTTGATAAGTAAATGTGGATCCTTGATTGCTCAAGGTAGGAGGCATGGTAAACTTTTCAAGCTTGATGCATGTGTGATCTCTAATCATGAAGGATGTATGGCTAGGGAGCAATTGACAAACCAAGAAGTTTGGCACAAGAGGTTGGGCCATCCCAACTTCAAATCTTTGGAGGTAATGGCAAAGAAAGAGCTTGTTCTTGGTCTCCCTAAAAGTCTTGTTGCAAACAATAGTGTTTGTGAACATTGTGCCTTGTCCAAATCTCATAGACTTGCTTATTCTAGATCTACTTCTAGATCTAAAGAAGCTTTTCAACTTGTGCATTCTGATATTCATTCTTCTAGTACAACTAGCAATGGTGGGGCAAAGATGTATGCAACTTTCATTGATGACTTTAGTAGGTATACTTGGATCTATCTTCTTAAAAGTAAGGATGAAGTGTTTGCTGCATTTGTCAAGTTCAAGAATGAAATGGAAAACCAATTCAATACAAAGATCAAATGCTTAAGATCTGATAATGGAGGGGAATACACCTCAAATAGGTTCAAAGACTTTTGTATAGCACATGGGATTAAGAGGGAGATGTCTAGTCCTAGGACTCCACAACAGAATGGAGTGGCCGAGAGGAAGAATAGAACCCTTTGTGAATGTGCCAAGGCAATGAGACTACATGCTAATCTTGCTAAGTCTTTTTGGGGGGAAGCTTTAGCATGTGCTAACTATCTATGTAATAGATGGACAAGTGCTTCCTTGGATGGTAAAACTCCTCATGAGGTTCTTTATGGTAGAAGGCCGAGTGTCAAGCATTGTAGGATCTTTGGATGTACATGTTTTGTCAATATCACACTTGATGATAGAACTAAAGAAGATCCTTCATCAAAGAAGGGTGTGTTTGTTGGCTATAGTGAAGTAAGCAAGGCTTACAAAGTGTACATTCCTTCTACAAAGAAAGTTGTCATAAGTAGGGATGTCATCTTTCATGAAGAGAATGTTTCCAATGTTGTTGATGTTGATGTTGATGTGCCTGCTAATCATCATGATGTGCAAGATGTCTTGGATGAAGATGGAGATGCCACTCCAAAGCAAACTTCAAGGAAGACTCAAAGGCAAAGGGCTAAGCCATCAAGGCTAACCTATGATGAAAAAGGAAAGCAAGTGGTGGACAACTCTAACTTTGCTTTTCTTACCTCTTTTGATGAACCAACTTGTGTAGGTGAAGCAATTCAAAAGAAGGAATGGATCCAAGCCATGGATCATGAGCATCAAGCACTCATCAAAAGCAACACATGGAGGTTGGTAAAGCTTCCAAAGGACAAGAAGGAAATTGGTTGTAAGTGGATCTTCAAGATCAAGACAAATCAAGATGGATCAATCAACAAGTACAAGGCAAGGTTGGTGGCAAAGGGGTATGCTCAAGAATATGGTATTGACTATGATGAGACCTTTGCACCTATGGCAAAGATGGTAACTATTCGAATCCTAATCTCTCTTGCAACTCTTTATGATTGGGATATGTGGCAAATGGATGTTACTAATGCCTTCTTGAATGGTGATCTTGAAGAAGATATTTACATGGAGCAACCCGAGGGCTATGTTTCACATGATGAGCCTAATCATGTGTGCTATCTCCAAAAGAGTTTGTATGGGCTAAAGCAAGCACCAAGGAGTTGGTATGCTAAGCTCAATTCCTTCTTACTTTCTCAAAACTTTGTTATGAGTGAGTATGATCATTCTCTCTACTTTAGATTGAATGAAAATGATATCACTTTACTTTTGATCTATGTTGATGACATTATCTTAAGTGGTGGTAACAATCTAGATATAGATGAAATCAAGATGGCACTCAAAAGAGAGTTTGAAATTCAAGATCTTGGTAAAATTCATTATATCTTAGGAATAGAGACTATTAGAACTTCTAAATCTACATTCATATGTCAAGAAAAGTATGTTAACTCTATTCTAAAAAGGTTTCATATGGAAGATTGTAAAGTTGTTTCTACTCCTATGGAATCAAATGTAAAGCTAACTACAAGAAGTAATGAAAGATCCTTCAAGGACATTACTCTCTATAGAAAGCTAATAGGATCTCTTATATGGTTAACCATCACAAGACCTGATCTAAGCTTTGTGGTTGGTAAACTAAGTCAATTTATGCAAGATCCTAGTGAGGCTCATTGGAAGCTAGGAAAGAGAGTACTTAGATACATCTCGGGATCTAGAGATTTTGGCATCTTGTATGGAGGTACTACACCTAACCTTTGTGGATTTTCAGATTCAGATTTTGCAGGTGATCAAATGGATAGGAAGTCAACAAGTGCCTTTGCAATCTATCTTGGAGATGGAGTGGTCTCATGGCTATCAAAGAAGCAACCAACTATCTCTCTATCTTCCACCGAAGCCGAGTACAAGGCATTAACAACATGCACCAAGGAGATTCTTTGGATCAAGAGGATGTTATTGGATCTTCACTTGCTGGAACCAGAGAAGACTCCAATCATACTTTGTGATAACCTTTCAGCCCAAAGCTTGGCAAGCAATCCTGTTTTTCATGCAAGGAGCAAGCACATTGAGATTGCTCACCATTTTGTGAGAGATCAAGTCATTGCCAAAGAGGTGGAGCTTCAACATGTCTCTTCAAAGGAGTGTGTGGCTGATATCTTCACCAAACCATTGGGAAAGGACCTATATTTAATGCATAGATCTAATCTTGGAATGTGCTCAAAGACTATGTTGAAACTAGCATCCAATGTTGAAGAGGGAGTGTGAAAATTGTCAACATTTCCTAGCTAGTTTGAGGCCTAAATTGGCTAAAATTGTAAATAGTTTTGGTTCTGGAGTTTCACACGTGTGAACCAGGCCACAATGTTTTTATTTACTGTATTTTTTCAGTATGATGAAGTGTCAAACTTCATACCCTTCAAAATGAGACCATTTTGATGTATTTTGGTCATATAAGCCATTTTTAGCTATTTTTCCTATATAGGGAATATCTAGGGTCAAGTACCTTCTAGAGAGAGGAGAGAGAGTCATCTTCCTCATCCATAAATAGTAGGGAAGTCGTGGAAAACAGGTTGGAGAAACCTTTTGTATGCTTCATTGAGATCAATAGATCATTGTCATTGTTTCTTCCTCCATTGAGAGCATTGTTGTGTGTATTGTCTTCAAGCTATTGTGTATGATCTTAGGTGCTTTCCAAAAGTGGTAGGCTGATGTATTATGGACTGTATAATGCTATTTTGGGCCGCAATTGATGTTTATGGAAGTTTCCATTTGTGATAAATGCTTTTTGATCAAGTTCTTTGCATTCTAGGTAGCATAGAATGTGTTGCCAATTCCTAGCTTATGTAGTTTGGAGTGCAAGCATTCAAGCCAATGATCTTGGAGTTTAGATCCACTTAGGATCTGTATTTTTCACAGCAAGATCAAAGACAAGTCCAAGTACAAATGTTTTTTCTGTGGAAAGAAAGGACATTTTGCATCAGATTGTCTCAAGAAGAAGAATTTTTTTGCCCTTGAATGAGAAATTGGCTTTCTCATCTCCATCCTGCAAAGACAATGAGCATTCTTGCCTTGGTGTGGGGCATCCTACACTCTTTAGCCACTAATACACTGTGAAGTTTTGCTATAGTTGGCAAAGTGTCTTGGATGGCAAAACTTTGGACAAAATTTGCAAAGTCATCTCCTAGACCATTAAGAACAATTTGTACAAGCTCTCCTTATCCATGATGGATCTAATATTGAAATCAAACACTATATTGACCTTATTGAGGCTATATATCTTGCTCAAGGATGTAAGTGTCCTTCAAGGATAATTCACTTAATCTTAAGAGAAGTTTACAAATGTCTCACAAGATGAAAAAACATGATGTTTCAAACTATGAGTAACAAACTCAATCTTGCTCTTACTAGATCCAAGAGCATACATTTGATGACCCAACCACTTGCTTTCAAAATGATTTGAAACATATCTAATGTTGGAATTTAGCAATTTTCACATGGTTTTTGATGAATATTAGACATCTATGTGGATCCACACATGTGAGGACCTGTCCACACGTGTGAAATGACACTTGTAATATTCATATCTATTTATATTAGCTTTCATTTGAGTCTAATATGACATCTCCTAAATTATAGGAGTTAGGTCCTAGATTGTAGGAATCTAGAAGGTCAACACAAACCACCAATGGATGATGTGGCAAACTTGATAGATGTTATCCAAAGTGGATATGGATAAGTACAATGAGCTGTCCTACACGTGCTGGATGCAGCTTAGAGAGAGATTATGGTGAATTTGTACTTGATCCATGATGGATCCATTATTGAGCTAATGATGAAAAATCTTGGTTTGTGAAGCTATCATTGTGTTTTGACTCTCTTAAGCACTTTCTTTGTGGATGAATGCTTTGTAAATGATAAGTAAATTATTTCTCTGTTATCAGACCATACAGTAGCTCTACTTCACACGTGTGAAGCCGTGGATCATCTCTTTTTATTGTTCTTGCTTGGAAACACAAAGATTGTCAAGTAGAAGCTAGATTTGGAAGCTAGTCTTGATATAGATCAAGATCCCAAGCTACCAATCACTCTTTGTGATCATTTGTAGATCAATTTCAGTCCATAAACTTTGAAATTTGACATGGTATCAGAGCCAAGTCAAAGAGCTTAGTTGATGAACCAAGGATCTTCATTTTGGTGAAAGCATTGGTGCTAGAGTCACTTTGAAGGAGAGCGACCTTTTCTAATAGTTTACTTGTGATGTTGACGTTCAGATTAGTGTGTAAAGTTCAAAAGTACTTCTCACACGTGTGAGAGGCTGCTGGAGTTGTACTTTCACCAAAACTTTGTGCTTTTTCAATATTTGAGCTTCAAACAAGTTGTGTAGAGTGAAACTAGTGATGTGCTTATGAAAAACCATTGTTTTCATTATAGATTTGTGAGTGAATGGTGTTAGAATCTTATTAAACCTATAAATCCTTGTGAGAGAGTTTGAGGCTTATGTTTTTAGTTCAAGAGTGAAACTAAAACCAATTCTAAACATCATAGGAAGGCATTGGCACTTCCAAAAATCAAATCCAAGATTCTAAGTGAATAGATTGTGTAGAATACACTTTCCCAAATCTTTTTGAGTTCAAGATCATTATAGATCTTGCTTCTTGAGTCTAGTGAGATTTAAGAAAGTAGCATTTTAGCTAAATTTTGAGAAAGAAAGAAGGAAGAGCCTTTGAATAGTACATTTGTTATACTTGTTACTAGTTAGAAGGGGTTCAATTGGAGCCTATCTTCTTGAGGCTAGTGAAAGGCTAAATTCTAGTAATTATTCAACTTGGAAACTAAGAATGGAGTCACTACTAGTGCTCCAAGATATGTTTGATCTTTTCATAGGAGAGGAAGAAGAACCTCAAGGAGGTCAAGATCAAGTGAGGTACAAAAAGAGAGCTAGACTAGCATTGCTTGAAATGAATGTTAGTAATGAACTTCTAAAGGAAGTAGCATCTTGTACCTCGACCAAGGAGGCATGGAACTACCTCAAAGGGATTTATGAATCGAAAAATACCTCTAGAGTGCTAGCTTTCGCTTTCGTGTCTGCAGCAGCTGGTGTTGCTACATACTGATATTTGGGTCGCGGCTTCTGCGGCTGAGGGCAATCATGATACTTGTGGCCAGGCTCTTTGCAATTCAAGCATAACGGTACATAACCAATCGACTTTCGTGGTTGAGGACAGTCAGGAGAAAAATATCCCGGCTCTCCACAGTTGTAACAGTTGCCCGAAACTGGTTTAGTCGCGGTTTGAGACTTCGCTGGTCCAACAAATTCAGGAGGATTATGTCTTCTTGGTGCGAACTTGGGTCTGTACTACTGAGCTGATGTTGTAGTACCCTGAACATAGTTAGTAGTCGCATCATTCTGAAAATAAAAAAGTACCTCCTAGGTAGGATCTTCAATATATTTCACATTCACAGTGGTGCAGTCCTCCTTAGTGTGTCCAGAAGTTTCACATTGTGTACACCACATTCTTGAGTTGGAAGAAGATTGGTCTTTTGTTTGCAACTTCAAAGATCTGCCTTTCAAGTCATTAGATTTTTTATTAAGGTCAGCCATATTACTCTTTCAAAGCTTTTCAACTTTAGAAGTTGACGACTTATCCTCGACAACTTTCGTGTCGTCCTTTCGTTTGGTTCGTCGTTTATTCTTTCTTTCTCCTTTATCAGCTTTCGATTCTGATGAATTGCTGCTTTTAGATTCCGATCTTGAAGAACTGGTACTTGAGTCAGAATTTGAATCATCATCGCTATCACTGGAATCAATTTTAGACTTTCGAGATCTTTTAGTTGAGCGTCTCTTTTGTGCTAGTTTCGAGGTCTCAAAATTTTCTGCACTAGCTATTACTGGTGCTAAGGAGTGGCATGTCCCCTTGTCTGCAATGCTAATCAATCTTTGGTGGTAAACCAGCCAAAAATCATTCGATCTGCATATCAACGAGATATACACCGGTTCGTTTTTCTATAAGATTTTTAACCTTTCGTGTATATTTGCGAAGGAATTTTTTACTCTTCTGCATTGTTCAAACATTCGAGAAATCTAGATTTGTAACCGATTTCTCTAAACTGGTTCAGAAACGTATCTTTCAGCAGGTACCAGGTTCCTACATGGCCTGGTTCAACCTGATTGTACCATATGCGCGCCTGCTTTCTTAGCAGACCAAAGAAGATTCGTAGTTTATCTACATCAGTTCCTTCGTTATTTGCATTAGCGATTGACTTGAATTGTGAGACATAGCTATCTGCATCAGCGGAAGAAGTCCCTTTAAAATAATCGTACTTAATTTTTGAGATAGAAGTGAAACGTGCACCAAGACCTTCCATACCGAGCTAATTAGGAGTTCAAGTAACTGGGCAGTGATTTCGTCTAGATTTCTTTGACTAGTACTCTCACTCTGTCTTCGTAAAAATTCCTCTTCTGATTTTCTGATTGGGTGCCCATTTTCCTTGCTGATTTTTCTCTCTTTGCTGAGGGCTTTCGTCTCTTTGCTTCAGCAACATTCAGCACAGCTTGGAGGAGGACCAGCTCCTATCAAAGCATTTTCCTTGACGGAGCTTTAGCAGATAGTTAGCGAAAGTACTACCGCTAAATTTGGCAGTCGAAAAAAAAAATATTTGGGCAAATTATTTCTGGCACCCAAGTTTGAACCCTCTATCACCCATTTCCAGCTTGTTTGCAGGCTCTCCAGTGCCCAATTCCCTCATCTCTTTCGTCTGTTCCTCCTTCCATTTTCAGTCCTCTTTTCACTTTTGTTTGCAGGCTGTCCAACTGTTTCATACTTGTCACTTTTGTCTATTTTTCTCTCCATTTGCAGCCATTTTTCACACCTTGTTTGCAGGCTGTCCATCGCCCATCCTCAACCAAATTTCACGAAATTTTGACTCCGTTTGATACTCCGATTTGTCACTTGTCTCCTGGCTGTCCAGCGCATTTTTATAGCCTTCATTTTCACTTTTTTTTCATTTGCTGATTGTTGTCCTTTCTTAGTTGTGATAATAGTGGTTTGAATAGACTAATTTGGGGTGACGACAAGAGTCCGCTCTCTCAAGTTTTCGTCTATTCCTTCCACTATCATTATGGCACATTCCCCTACCCCGAGTGAGACTACTCAAGAAACCATATCCGATCAGTTTCATTGCATGGATGAGACCCTTTTTGGCCTCGTTCTTCACTTCGATACCGTTATGACCGGCTTTGCTACTATGCAGTCACAGATTGATTTAAAGCTCCTGTTTTTCCTTCATTTGGGACTTCCCCTCCATTTGTATTTCCATCTTCCTCTGCTAGTCAGCCTGGTGGTGGACCGTTCATTCCACCTAACCCATCTCCTAGTTTCTTTTCACGTCCCCCACTTCCTAAGCCACACTTTGCTCGAAACTTTCGTGATAGGGTACAGCTTACTACCTATTCCGGTTCCTCTGACGGGAACTTATTAGAGAATTGGTTTGCTAAGCTTGATCAACCATAAGACTGATCCTCAAAAGATCCAGCTGGCTGCTTTACATTTAGATGGACGTGCCGCCATGTGGTGGCGAGTTTATAGAGCTGATCATGATCGAGAAGGGCTCCATTAATGGCATACTTTTTGTCGTGACCTTCGTCATGCTATGATTGACCCTCAGTGGCTCGACCGCCAGCGTGATACATTCCGTAGTCTCACTCAGACCAGTGACCTTGCTTCTTATACATATCAGTTTACGGAGCTTTCTTATCTTTTCACAGATCTACAGCCCACTGAGCTTATTTCTCGTTACATTACTGGGCTTCGTGGTGCTTTACGTTATGATGTTTCTTCCTTTCGTCCTCCCACACTTGTTGAGGCGATGTCTCTTGCTAGTACTTTACAGCATAAGTACTCTGACACTCTTCCTTCCTGCTTCTCCCGACCCCATCCTTCTGCTTCATCTTTTTTCGCTGCGTCCACCCCTACACTTGCCCCTTCTGTTTCAGCTCTCTCCATTGTCCCTTCGTCTCCTCGTCCTCCGACTCCTCAACCTGCTTTTGTCCGACATTACACGTCTGCAGAGTTCGCTGACCTTCAGCAGCGGCGTCTTTGCTTTCGTTGTAAGAGTCCTAACCATTTTGTCCGTGATTGTTGTCAGCCTCTCCCTACTACTACTGTTGTTTTTTACCATGAGGGCACTACTCCAGATGATTCCGATATCTACATTCATATTTCTGATGAGCCTGACCTATCCTCTAAGCCTTCCACTAATTTACTTCCTACTACTTGCCATGCTCATCTTGCCTATGCTACTTGGACAGGGCGTCCTGGTCCTCGTTCCATTCGGTTATGTGTACGTATTACAGGTCGTGAGTATATTGCTTTAGTTGATACTGGCAACACTCATTCTTTTATTAGCAGTTATATCACTAGTCGGATACGTGCTTCACCTGTTCTTACTTCACAGCCTCTCACAGTTGAGGTCTTCTCTGGACAGGCAGATCTTTACATTATTCCTATGGAGCGTTATGATCTTATCCTTGGTGCTGATTGGTTTGCATCTCTTGGAGCCGTTACACTGGACTTGACACAACAGACATTGACATTTATACTTGATGCAATTACACACTCACTTGTTGGCATTGATTCTCAGGGAGACTCCCAGTTGGTTACCGGGAAGCAGTTTATGCATAGTCTGCCAAAGGCTGACGATGCAGCTCTTCTTTCCATTCAGAGTACATCAGTTGCTGCTTCACTTTCACCATCCATGGGTCCTCTTCCTCAGGTTGATGCTGCTTTGGATTTACAGGTTGTTGCTGTGTGCCTTGCACCTATATGCCTTGATTCACAGATATCGTATTCAGTGGTCATTCTTGGTTTCATTGATATTGAGACTGTATACCTTGGTGGTATTTCTACTATTGCTTTGGCATACCTCAGATTGTCCTCCTGGTTCGGTGGTTGGTGCAATATCTTCTCCATTGGTCTCTATATCTCCATCTCTTGAGTCTGTTATGGCCGATGTTCCTGCTGATTTCTATGGGGTTCTTCATGGGTCCACGTTTGATGGTTCCCTCGCTATTGGTGATCAGGTTGTATCTTCTTTCGCTTTACTCCATGGATCTCTGCTTGAGGTTTGTGATCTGCCTCATGATATTTCTACGGTTCCTGACATGATTCACGCGCCTTTGGCCCTTATTGTTACACATTTTTCATCCGAGGATATTTTCCAGATGGTCACTATTACTTATCTAGGGTATTTATATGCTGGGATCTTTCTAGATGAGTACACGGACATCCTTCCGTCTCCTGGTGTTTCTACATATAGGTTTGTTGCAGTCCATGCCGATGCTATGGATATATGGCATTCCTGGTTATTACATATAGCTTGGTTTTCATTTGGACCTATTGATTGGTGCTGGTTTTTCCATATTACTGATCGCCTATGGTGTGGATATCTCTATGATTATGCATGTGGCTCTATATCTATTCCTTCGATTGTTGCTCATTGTCAGGCTTGGCATATCCTGTTGGCTTGGGTTATTGCCTCTGTTTCAGCTACTGTTTGTCTGGGTGATCTTCAGGTTCCCTGTCATTTCATGTTGCTCCATATCGCTTGGTCTCCAATGCTGAGTTGCCACTTTATTCTGGTGTTCCGAGACCATCAAGGTACCTTGAGAGAATTCCTTCTCCTCTCTTGGATAGTTTTTGGGGATGTTGCCGCCATATACTTCAGTGTTGCTCATATGTGCTTTGATACTCATTCCCAGCTACACGTGGATATTGCTCCGATGCTTGCTACTGATGTTGCGGAACCTGTTCCTCGTTCTAGTGCATTTCTTCTATTCCTCAATTGTGCGCCTGGTGTGTTCTTTGGGATTACACTTGCGGCCAGTTCCGATGGGTCATCCAATTCTCCATCCATTTTTGGTGTATCCTATGATGAATTGGTATGTCCATATGAGGCCTTTCTGGATGAGTTTTTCAGCTACAGTTTGTCAGTTGGGGCCTCTACTATTTCTAGATTTGTTGCTACTATTTTCATGCATCATGTCTTTTTAGATGATGCATTGATTTCTTGGACCTTCTGGAGCTTTTGGCATGCTGCTCTTCTTGTGATATGGGCCTTGAGGGTACCGTATGCCATTGGTACTTCTCATTCATGGGCCCTATAGATACCTTGGGCTTTTGACCATGTTGGTGCATATTTCTCCATTTTAAACTATCCTTTGTCAGGATGATCTCCTTGGTGCTAGTCTTCCGATGCTGCTATCTTTTCTTGGGGCACCTTGCACATATGGTTGATGGTTACGTGTATCATGTGGCTATTCACGATGAGTGTCCATCTCTTTTTCAGTTTTCTTATTGGCTTCCTGATGCTGATGCAATTCTACCTTCTCGGGCTTTTTGGATACCTTGGTGCTCGAGAGCTTATTAACCGATCCAGTTCTCATTTATAGCATGTTCAGCAGCGTTATCAGACCTCAGTTGATCGTCACCGTTGCCATGTTGAGTTTCAGCTTGGAGATATGGTTTATCTATGCCTACGGTTTGCACGTCATCATTTTGTTCAGGGCCATGCTTCTACTGAGAAGCTTGCACCACATTATTATGGGCCTTATCGCATTTTGGAGGTTCTTAGTCCAGTTACATATCGCTTATAGCTTCCTGCTTCCACATGCGCCTGTGATGTATTCCATGTCAGTTTATTATGTGCTGCTATTGAGGATGACGCTCCTTGTGATGCTGAGTTTTCTACTACTCCAGAGTTATTTCCATTCTTACCTGCTGCTATATTACAGGTTCGTCTATACCATAGTCGACGTCGCCGACAGATTCAGTTTTTGGTCCAGTGGGATGGTCGTCCTATTGAGGAGGCCACATGGGAGCTTATTGATGTCTTTTATCATACACCATCACTTGCGGATCAGGCTCGTGCTCTTGCTACACTTGTTGATTCCTCTACATCAGATGTTGTTTTAGTTGTTGATGCACTAGGGCTTGCTGCTACTTGATCCAGTTTCTTTTCAGCAGTTGGGTCTTTTTCTTTTGTGTCAGGGAGGGTTATGGACTCGGTTCATTACATTCGTCGCGTCCATTTACATCTATTTTACTTTATGCATAAGCAGGCCTTGGGCCCTTTTTTATTCATTAGCCACACTTAGACTATATGGTTGGCCTTTGGCCTTATTATTCATTATTAGGCCATTTGGACATACTAATGGAGAGTGGGGGCCTTCTTGGAGGGTGCACTATTTTCCCTCCCAGTTGGGCCCTAGCCACCGGAAGCTTCCTTTTAGGGCTTCCTCTTGGCTATAAGTAGGGAAACTGTGTCATTTGTTATTCAGCTGATGATATTGATCTCTCTCTTTAGTCTCCTTAATCTCTCTCTTTCCTACTTTCTAGGGTTAAGTCTTGCTTATGTGCTGCTTTCATAGCTTAAGTCTTGCTTATGTGATGCTTTCATAGCTTAGCTCTAGATCAGATGTGGCTCTATTCATAACTGAACATCTATTTGAAATTTCTTCCACCAATTCGTTATATTCTGATATCATTACTTATCTCAAGGATCAGATTTATCCGGATGGTTATGATTTGGAGCAAAAGACAGTTTTTCAATATAAGGTAGCACCTTATACTATTATTAACAATGTTCTATACAAGCTTGGTGTTGATCATCAGCTACGAAGATGTCTCGAAATAGTAGATATTAAAAAGGTTGTTCAAGCCTTACATTCAGAAGATGGTGGAGGACACTTTGTCTTAAAGAACACAGTTAATAAGATATTGACTGCCAAGTATTGGTGGCCAACAATGTTCCAGGATGTATCAAATTTTATTCGTTCGTGCAATCCATGCTAGAGGTCTGGTAAGCCTACCAAAGTAATGAATTGGCCGTTGACACCAATCCTGCCTCTTGCACATTTGAGAAGTGGGGGATTGACTTTGTCGGTCCAATTAAACTTGTGACCCGACATACTAAATGTCGTTATATTCTAGTTGCAACGAATTATGCTACAAAGAACGTTGAAGCAGAGGCGACGAAACGAAACGATGTGAAAACTGTTGCGACGTTCTTATTCAAAAGTATATTCACAAGATATGGTTGTCCACTTGAACTAGTAAGTGACTGAGGTACACATTTCTAAATGACACTATACGGTTGCTGACAACATATTTTCTGATCAAACACAGAAAAACTACACCGTATAATCCAAAAGCAAACGGGTTGATAGAGAGAGCTAATGGAATTTTATGTAAGATCCTGAACAAAATTACTATTGCACTTGCAATGGATTGGGATCAGAAACTACCATCAATTCTCTGGGCTCATTGTACTACTGAAAAAATCACGATAAAGCAGACACCATGTTTTCTTACGTATGGTATGCATCCTATTTTTCCTATTGAATTTGAGGTGAAAACTTTTCGTATTCAAGCTCAACAAACAGATGACGATTGTATTAACAAAAGGTTGACCAATATTGAAGAAGTACTTGAAGCTCATGCAAATTCACATAAATTAACGGAGGAAATCTAGGAACAAAGGAAGAAGAAGTATGACAGTCGTATCAGAAAATGTGATCTTAAAGCCAAGGACTTTGCGCTGATATATGGCAGTCGACATCAAAAGTTCCCCGGAAAACTCCATATGCGATGGCTTGGACCTTATAAAGTCATAGAGGTATTTGACAAGACTTGTTGCTGGGTAACAGCAACATCTTCGTCTGATTCGTTGTCTCAAAGTGGGTCGACAATAGACACGCCTGAGCCAGAAGCTCGGATTGTCGTGTCAATGGCAGGAGATGTAGGTTCTTCTTGAGCAATATCCTTGTCTTTGAGGTCGATTAATTGATCCTCGATAAAGACTGTATCTCGACTATACAAGATTTGTTGGGTATCATGATCGTACAGCTTGTAGGTATTATCAGACGAAGTATATCCGATCAGGATGGTCTTGAGACCTTGGAAGTCCAATTTCTTCCTTGTGTCTTTTGGGATCTGCATGTAAGCAATGCACTCGAACACTCTTAGGTTCTTCAAAGAAGGCTTAGAGCATGTCCACACCTCGTGGGGTGTCTTGTCTGAGAGGGCCTTGGTCGAACATCTGTTCAGGACGTAAGCTGCAGTGGAGACAGCTTCAGCCCAGAATCTCTTGGGAAACAATGCATAGCATACACTTAGCCGATTCGACCAAAGTACGGTTCTTCCTCTCAGCTAAGCCATTAGACTGAGGACTGTAAGGAATGATGAATTGCTGCTCAATGTCTTGGCTTTGGCAGTACTCCTTAAACTCGACAGAGATGTATTCTCTACCATTGTCTGACCTTAGGGCCTTGATCATCCTTCCAGTCTCCTTTTCTGCATGCTCCTTGAAGATTCTGAAGCAGTTGAAGGCTTTTGATTTCTTCTTTATGAAATACACCATCGTCCTTCTAGAGAATTCATCAATAAAGGTTATAAAATACTTGGCATCCTTCAACGGAGGATTTTTCATCGGGCCACAAATATCTAAATGTACAACATCTAGCAATCCTCTAGCAACATGTTGATGGCTTGACTTAAATGGTTTCCTAGTCTGTTTACCAACTAGACAGTCTTGACAAACAGGTAACTCAAAATTTTCACGAGGACAGTCGAGATCAAGAACAATAGATTGTCTAGACATTCGTTGTACAACAGCATGATTTAAATGACCAAGTCTATAATGCCAAAGTAAACCTTTATTTGAATGCATTGAAGTACTAATTAATTTATACAAGTATCCATGCCTCTTTCTGAGTGCTAGGATCTTGCATGTCCTATCAACTACTTTACACTGATCACATTCGAATTCTACTCTGTGTCCTAGATCTGTGATTCTGCTTACAGAGAGCAGATTCGTAGATAACTTTGGTACATACAGGAGTTTTGAGAGTAGCTTAGACTGATCATTTGCAAAGCATAATTTTACAGTGCCTTCACCTTTAATAGCTTGTGTGCTATTGTCGCCAAGGTGAACGAATTTCTGAGTACTATAAGGTGTATAGGACTCGAAACAGCCAATGAGACTAGTCATATGTTGAGTGGCTCCAAAATTTAGGAACCAAGAACTGTCGCCAGATGCTCCTTGATGGTTGGTCATGAAGGCATCATGATCTACTTCTTGAATAGGCTGTGGAGTTTTTGCAGCCGCATTTGCCACTTGATTCGACTGTCCCTTGCTGTTGTTCTTCACTTGAAGTATTCGGCAATCTTGAATTTTGTGGTTGTTTTGTTTGCAGTATCTACATAACAGCTTCTTCTTTGTCTACGGATTCGACTGTTCCTTGTGTTGAGCTGGTTTCTGGTCTGGCTTTGATTGCTTTGAGCCTTTCTTCTTCTTCTACTTTGTCGTGCTCTTGTTGGTGTACAAGGCATGAGAATCAGCTGAGGAACTCGAGGCTTCGTTACTTCACGTGTCTTCCTGCAACAACATAGTAATGACTCTCGAAAGAGTCATTTCTGGATGAGTCGTGATGATCATCACCCAGCTGTCATAAGAACTTGGCAAGCTTGTAAGTAGTTGCATCACTACGTCTTGATCGTCTATGACAGATCCGACAGCAGCCATTTGTCTTAGCAGGTTCTTGAATTGATTAATGTGATTCTGCAGAGAATCACCATTCGTCATCTTGAGGGAGTAGAATTTTTTCTTGAGATGTAGCTTAGAAGCTATATCTCACACTTTTTTAGTGTGCTCAAGATGTCCCAGACCTCTTTCGATGTTTGAGCCTCGGACACATGGCCGATCTGGGTATCCATGATGTTGAAAATGATCAGTGCGAAAGCTTTTCCATCCTTCAGCTCCCATCTGGCGATTGATGTGTTGTCTACTTCAGGTTTTCCTTTTGCACCTGTAACAACGTCGTACAATCTTTTGCCATTAGTATAGTTTTCATCTTAAATTTCCACAGATGGTAATTGGCTCCATCAAGCTTGTCCATGAAAGGACTGGCTTTTCCCTTGGGAATCCATCTGGGAGAATTAGTCTAAGTAGTAGAGTCTTGTACTGCGGAAGCTTATCAAGCTATGAAAATAGCTCTAATACCATGTTGGGAGAGAGGGGGAGAATAAATAGCAAACACGAACGAGAAATGAACTCGAACAGAAAATGTTTGTGCACAGCGGAATAAGTTATACGACTCTCTCTAGAAGCATGACTACGCCTATTAGAATGACATAACTTTAGTGATAGAAATCACGATCATTCTAGATTACGTAGCCAAACATTAATAGATGAAGAGTCAGAAGAATAATTTGTCATGAATAGCAAGACAAATTATATGTCGCGAATGATTCGCGAAAGAGCTAGACTGTGCTCGATTGATAATTAGTCGCGAACGATAAGACTAAAAGTTAGTCATCTATTACCAGAAAGAACAGCTAGAAAGATCAGACAGAACGAAGAATAAGCATGACAATATTAACACAGATCTGAATGCAGAATAAAGAGTTGTATCAGATTAAGTATATCATGTATACATGTCAATAATGCAGTAGATCACAATACCGTAGCGGACGAAACCGCGTGCCCTACAAAGCTTATTTCAAATGTGTAAAAAAGAATTTAAATCTTAATTCTAACAAAAAATGAAGAATAAATGCTCAGGGCATCTACTTCGTTTATGTCATCTTCTTCAACTCTCTTCATCATTTGATCATCATCATATTATGAATGGTGTCCAGAATATGTATATATACATAATATTACAGGTGTGTAGATGTGAAAGTACAGAGTGGATGTGTTGTTTTTAGGAGATTGTGGGTGGCTGCAATCGTTGTCCAATCTTACTGGGTGCCTTAGCTTTTAGGGAACCTTCAGCATTCTGTAGGATAGTGTCCCCTTTTCGCCTGTCACCATAACCTGTGTAAAAACACGGTGTTTGCGATTCTTTTGCCTTTTATTCGTCTGTGCAAATTTGCGTGTAAATATGCAGGCTGCGTGACAACGTTAGTAAATATGCAGCACGAATGGAGGCAGATTAAAAAATAGGATCTAGGAGAGTAGGAGTAAATCCAACAGTAGAGAGAGAATAGAGCTAATTCAACTCGGGTAGAGAGAGAAGATTGAACAAGCAAATCTCACCTTTTGACTCAAAACTCAACTTACAAAATGATTGAAAAGAGAAGTATACATAGATCTTGTGGAGATCCCTCCTTGCATGCTATTGGACCCCTAATCATAGCCTCTTCAATTCTATTGGGTCCCTAATGAAGATCTCTTGATTCCTATTGGACCCCTTGACCAAGGCCGACTCTTTGACTTCATCACTCATCAAATTACATTATCACAAGTGTCAGAACCCTATTCATATGCCTATCTAGCTCGAGATTGCATCATAGCTCACTTTTGGCTCAATAGAGGAATTACATGTGGATTTTGTCAATTTGCCACCTATGCCAATTTTTGGCCCTATCACAATTCTACACAAAGAAGATTAACACAAAAACTTTATGAAACCCCTAAGACTAAGATAGATAGCTTTTTATGATTTCACAAGATTGGTAGAGCTAGTGAGATAAGTCTCACACCAAGTTCCAAGATCTCATATTGAAGTTGGTAGTACACCCTTTGTGAATCCAATATTGAGAGAGAGAGAGAGAGAGAGAGAGAGAGAGAGAGAGAGAGAGAGAGAGAGAGAGAGAGAGAGAGAGAGAGAGAGAGAGAGAGAGAGAGAGAGAGAGAGAGAGAGAGAGAGAGAGAGAGAGAGAGAGAGAGAGAGCGAGAGAGAGAGAGAGAGAGAGAGAGAGAGAGAGAGAGAGAGAGAGAGAGAGAGAGAGAGAGAGAGAGAGAGAGAGAGAGAGAGAGAGAGAGAGAGAGAGAGAGAGAGAGAGAGAGAGAGAGAGAGAGAAACACTTTTTGATCCATTGTAGGACAATTTCTCAAGGAAGATAACTTCTTTAGGTTCCATTTTGTTGGAGCATGGTGAGAAATTTGCTAGCTATATCATTTTTACAATCCTTCAGAGAGTAGACAGACACTGCTGATCTACGTTAACAGATTAATACAGCATTCAACGAAATCAAACCAATGTGCAAAATTGAATAAACAAGTAAATCAAACACATGAATAATCTCAGACAAAAATTCATTCGAGATCATACAATTGTATAGAACAACATGTGCATAACAGCTACAATGTTACCTATTGATATTCTTGAATTTTAGCAACACTACATGATAGATCCATGCAGTGCATTGGCGTGAGAGAAATACAATTCTCTCACGAATCGTGTCTCGCTTACTATCGGACCTTTGGATCTACTGATCCTCTCAAATTTGTCTCACTCACAAACGGACTGTATTCTGAATATTTTCGTGTCTTCTTCTTACTTGCTTATGCATCAACCAGAAAGTATATAGTTCACGAGGAATTTCATGTCGCATCTTGTAGCTTATAGATTAGAAAGATTAAACATCTACAACTAATCACGAATTGGAAGAGTGGCAGATTAGCCACGATCTAGAATACTTCTGCTGATGTCATCATATCTGATCAAATGTTTGTACCCCACGGTACTTGGCTGATCTCCTTGATCAATTGAGGAGCACGACTGATTTCGTGTCGTGTCGTGTCGTGTCGCCTTTTGTCAAAAATTCAGTATTGAAAGCTAGCAAAGCTTTGGCATTAGAAACAATTTGTTTCTTCATCCAAGAGGTTCAAAAGTGTAAAAAGAGAGCTAGGATGGCCCTACATATCATAAAGATGAATGTTTCTAATGAAGTGTTGAGGGAGATTGGCTCATGTACCACATCTAAGGAGGCTTGGGACACATTGAAATCCATCTATGAGGTGAATGATAGAGAGGTGAAGGCATACTTCACAAACGACAAGCCAAGAGGAAGGGGAAAAGAGCATCATCAACATTTCAAGAAGGACAAGTCAAAGTAGGAGAGTGATGAGGATTCATCACAAACATCAACAAGTTGCAAATCCAACAAGAAGTGTTTCTTTTGTGGTAAGAAGATGAATTTTGCGTCTAATTGTTTCAAGAAGAAAGAGCTCAAGAGTGATGGTGATGTGGTAGGAAGTGGGACTAGATGTGCTAATATTTTCAAGATTGATGATAATCCTTGTGGAAAGGTGGCTAAGAGGAGCTTGGATCATCTCAAGGAGGAGAAGGCAAGTGATCGACCTCAACCTATTTTCCAAGATTGTAAGACTCATGAAGATGGTGCTTTGCCAAAAGCATATGGAGAGTTATTGCCAAGGAGGTCTATTTCTCATCAATTCTCTTATCATGTTCATTTGGATAATTTCATTTCATCATGTAGAAACAAATATGGATACTTTGAGGATCTTTAGATCCATATGCATTGCCAAAATTCCTTTGCATATAAGGAGTAAGGAGGATCTCATCTCAATCAAGAGGGTGGTGGTGGAATCCACAAATCTACCAAAAATTGAAGTGCATGAGGTTTGAGGAGGAGGCTTCTCAACACATGGTTCCAAGGAGATCTTCAAGAGGCAAGGCTGAGTCTATGTGGCTCACTTTTCATGGAAAATAGGGACAGTTTTCAGGTGGCATCTACTCCAAAATTCTCACTTATGCTTCTCTTCCATTAATTGATGTACCATCTTGCTTTATTGAGATTTCTACATCTCAAAGTTCAAGTAAGACAATACTAATCTTGTATGATGCCTATTATGGACATATTTCTTGTCATTGATGGCTTCGATATGTTTCCAAATTATTTTGAAAGCAAGTGGTTGTGTCATCAAATGCATACTCTTGGATCTAATAAGAGCAAGAATGAGTTTGTTACTCATAGTTTGAAAAATCATGTTTTTACATGTTGTGAGGCATTTTGCAAACTTCTCTTGAGATTAAGTGAATCATCCATGAAGGGCACTTACATCCTTGAGCAAGTATTTAGCCTCAAGAAGATCAAGATAGTGTTTGATTTCAAGATTAGATCCATCATGGAAAAAGTTCATAGAATGTGGATTAGTCAAGCTAGATAAATGTTGGCCACGGTTATAGTAACATATTTGTAGTTGAATTTCTCATGATAGTTTAAGTTGTAAGTTGAAATGCCAAGGTTTTATTGTATGTCTTATTTTTAGGTGGAGGACAACTACAAGTTAGTGCATGAAATTAGATGACAAGCTAAAAAATTTCATAGATTTGTACTTTTGGACATTTTGCTTTAGTAAGATTTTTTAGACATTTTCTAATTATTGTAGAATTCACGAGGCTATGTTTCAAAAATTTCAAGATTCTACCAATATTAATTTTCAAAAATCGATACATGAACACAGGCTCATAGCATTTTTTTTACTTTAAATGCAAAACAATTTCATTTCATTGTAGCTGCCAAATGTTTTCTAAAACTCATATTTAATATATTGGATATGGATTAATTTTGAAAGATTTGCATGTTGGAGCCTCAATTAATCGACAATTACTTGAAAGCAAATTTCTGTGCAATACACTGCAACCCATATTAATGAGTATTTAATTCAGAGTTAATTGTATGTAGTTCAATTTTTTGGACAAATTTTTTAAACTGCCAAAGTTAATCAAAAATTGAGTTCAAAGCCTGAAGGGCATTTGCAAAAGCAAGGGAGAGGCACATGTGAAGGGTGAGGAATGGGCTCGCTTGAAAAGAGGAAGAGGATGGGCAGGAGGGCAGGTGGGCCTCAAAACGTGAGCACAACACTAGGCACCTACAATGATGCCTTCAACACATGGCATCTACCTAACTGGTTTGCTGCTTATTGGTATCGTGATAGCAAGAGACGAGGGCCAGCGACGCCGAAATATAGTCTTTTGGATTTAGAACTCCTCTAATGATACAACAATTTACTTAATGTAGTTAGCCATTGCATGGCTTAATATCCACTAACCAAATCCATTTAAGCAAACTAGCCATATTTGTCCAAGCATTTACCCAACAAGCACAAGTGTTAGATTCAATGTCTAAACCAATGTCATTTACTCTAGTTAGCCAAAGGATGGCTTAGTTAAAAATATGACCATGTAGTGACCAACGAGTAAGAGCTCCATCCACATTGAAAACCTTGAAGCATATAGCTTAACTTGGCTAGCCAAAATTATGGCTCACTATCCCAACTTACCAAACATGCATATGTTCAACTAACAAAATTTCTATTTGACCATGTATTATGTTCATCAAAGCATGAAGTTAAGGTCCTTATTAAGGCAATATATTAGAACCAAAAGTTGTGCTCGTGTAAGTTAATACATGGTAGGTATAGCATATTCTTTCAAATTCTATCTACATGCACTCTAACACAAATATGAAATATGTATGCACACATGTGTTCAAAGTTTTATATCGCCATTGTCAATAAGTTTGACAAGGACAAGAGAAAGCTATCAAGATTTCTATTCAGATGACGTAATGTATATGCTTACATTCTACATTTGTTTTTTTTTAACCATACTAGTATGTTCTACTAGCATCATTATGTCCTAGATGTACACTTTGCATCATATATTGGGGCCAGCCAATAAGGAGCACAATGCTTCAAATGTCCACTCACACAAAAGTGTGGATTTGAGCGAGTGCTTATGTGGGCACAATTTTAACTCGTATTCAACTTGACTATATGCAAAGGACATGATTTATTACCTTTTAATGCCATATTATGCATTTAACGTCTTGAGAGATTTAAGGCTTGCATTGAGAAATTTCACAAGATCCCTTGGAATAAAATAAATGTCTAACTTAGAAGGAACTGGCAATAGCAATTGAAACTTATCAAAGTTCATCTATATGTGGGCTTTCTAGATTACTCAAAAAAGCTCCTCAACATAATATCTTGGAACCTTCATTTATGTCATACAACTAGTCATGTACCAAAAGACATAATGTCATAACTTTACAGCACATATCCAAAAGGAAGTTCAAAGATAACTTATCTAGTACAAATTATATAAACACCATTTCCTTTGAATATAACATGTATCATAAAAGATAATTTACATCTACAAAAAGTTTCTCAAATACAAAAAATAAAAATATATTTTTAAGACATACAATAAAAAAAAACTAAGGGATTACAAGGTACAAGGCACATTTCTTGGTTTTTTGCCTAATTGTAGATGGTTCAACTAACTTCATCTTGTCTGATTTCACCTAATCTTGCATATAATCTTAGGAACATTACAAAGTTATTACGTTGTTTTTACTTTACATTATCCATCAAACTTAAACACATTCTTTTCATTTGAAATTGTGCTTTTTCTTTAGTAATTAATTGGGTTGTGACACTTGATAATGAGAGTGTAGACATGTTAACAAGGAAGAAGATACGGGTGGCAAAAGGTGGAAATTGGAAACAAATTAGTAACGATAGTGCTTATGCTTTCATTTTTCCACTCAAGCTTGAAAAGGCTTGTGTACATGGTTTCTCCACATGATGTGCCCTTTTGATTCTATTCATAACTTTTAGTTTGATAGAGAAATTCTTCATCAATCATTGACTTCTACAAAGATATGAATTTTTCTATGTTTGGTTATATATATATCTAGCTCTTTATATATTAGAAAAGGAATCCACATATGGTGAGACATGGATGGACAATAAAACATTGAAGGAACTTTATGTTCAATACCAAGCTAGTAGATATGTTCTTTCTAGTCACGGCCTTTCTTTCAAGGAAAGGATAAGCACTATAGAGTGCAACTCTTGGTGATATCTTGGAAGATAATCGTACCATTGAATGTCTAGTCTATATTTGCAATGTGCATGTTAGTTTTAAACCAAATTCTGACTTTGTTTTACAAGCTAGAAGGTTCACTCAACAAGTTAGGTGATGATAATGCGATGGTGAACAATGTGCAAAATAATAAAGCTCACAAATCTTTAAAAACTATTTCCATGCCCATGTATTTAAAAAAAATATGTTTGAAATCATTTAAATGGTAAATAGCAATATGCCAATGGGAGAGAAAATGAGCCTATCTCATCATGCCAACAAAATGATGGGCCCAAAGTATATAAAATAAATCATTCATAGAGTGTAAGTAGAAGCATGTTTAACCAATGAAAAAAAATTGAGACCAACAATATGAAAAACAGAAGAAGAGTTCTATCCCCAAGAAAATCTCTCTTTTTAAATTATGAGTTTTTTTACATGCCACAAGATGATATGCAAAATTTACTCATCACAAGTTCTTTCCTCAGGCCGTTATATGACTATATTAAGGAGTTATAAGACATGAAATGAATTTTTCATGTCTTTTACAAAGTGTTCAATGTAATCTTCTTGAAAATTTTGGAGCAAGTTAATAAAACGTCTCTATGAGTTATCTTATGGAGAAGTCCCGTTATTTTAGAAGAGAGAACAAATTTGGAAATACTCTATGGGGCAAATTAGAAGTACCATTGCTTAGGACTAAAGAGTTCCATAATTCTAACTTGAGAAGATGGATAAAATTAAATGCTCTTTCTCTTTGAATTTATATTATTGTAGACATGGTGTAGGGTATGTTTGTAGATACATCATTGACAACAACTCTTAGCCTAAAATCTCACTCCAAAAAATTTCAATTTTATCTACCAAAGTTGATTTTTTTTCTCATATGTAATACATGAAAAAGCACTTGAATTCTCTATCTTCATAAGGTCATCCATATTCCCCCAATACTAGTGCCTCTATTTTGTGAAAGTTGTCAATAGCCTTCAATGGAAAGAAGTTTGTATCTAATATGCAAATCCACTCTCAAAGTATGGTGTTAAAAAGGTGACATGACTCATAGTATCATTATTAGAAACTACGACAATGGCTATTGTCCTTGACCTCCAAATCATTTTTTCTTAAAAATTGTTCAAAGAAGTCATTGATAGCCCTTTTTCTCACGTTGCTCCCAAGGACCATGCAAATGCTCATATGGACCTCATTCTCTCAAGTTCCAATTTGTTGATTAATTTACACTTGATATTTTTGAAAAGTAAGTTACTAAAGAAGTCGATCATTCATCTCTAGAAGAACATATATTGTTGTAGACTCTCCATCACCTACTATGGGGGGTTTTCCCTTAAATGTTATATTTGAAGATGATGCTCATGGTGACGATGCTAAGGTACGACATAACAAAGCGATGCATGACAGGATTGAATCATATTTTACAACCTACAATGACAATGAACATGCACAATCAATGGGTGGAGAGAACAAGGATGAAACTAAAGATTTGCATGATGATGAAAATGAGATATATGGGAAGTCCAACTGCAAGCTCCTTTGCAACCATAGATTCCATGGCTTTGTAGTTGGGGTGACCCAACCTTTTGTGCGACAGTTCCACCTTTGATAACTCCACCTTTGCCAAGTTAACACTCTCCACTACAATATTAGCATCAACCTTAAACAATCTACCTTGCTTAAAGCCTTTGGCTATACATTCATCATTTCTAAGGATGGAACAAACTCCATGCTTAAATTGTACATCTAGGCCATTATCCATTAACTGGCCAACGCTAAGCAAATTCTTGGTTAACTTAGGAACATAAAGAACATTATCAAGATTCATCCATTTGGATGATCCCACATAGAAGGGAATTGTTCCTATTCCACTTATCTTACATTCTTGACTACTTGCAGTATAGATTGATCTATGTAAGTCATTGTAAGAAAGTAAGGTGGAGAATATGTCCTTTTGATATGTCATGTGGGAACTTGCCCCACTATCAATCCACCAAGAATCATTGGTGTTGCTCTTGGATGATGGTGGTTTGTTGGAAACCATCAAGGATGACTCTTCATCCTCCTCCTCCTCCTGATGTGCAATGTTGCTTTGTTTGCTCTCTTGTGCCTTCTTCTTCTTGAGACAATCTGATGCAAAATGTCCTTTCTTTCCACAGAAAAAACATTTGTACTTGGACTTGTCTTTGATCTTGCTGTGAAAAATACAGATCCTAAGTGGATCTAAACTCCAAGATCATTGGCTTGAATGCTTGCACTCCAAACTACATAAGCTAGGAATTGGCAACACATTCTATGCTACCTAGAATGCAAAGAACTTGATCAAAAAGCATTTATCACAAATGGAAACTTCCATAAACATCAATTGCGGCCCAAAATAGCATTATACAGTCCATAATACATCAGCCTACCACTTTTGGAAAGCACCTAAGATCATACACAATAGCTTGAAGACAATACACACAACAATGCTCTCAATGGAGGAAGAAACAATGACAATGATCTATTGATCTCAATGAAGCATACAAAAGGTTTCTCCAACCTGTTTTCCACGACTTCCCTACTATTTATGGATGAGGAAGATGACTCTCTTTCCTCTCTCTAGAAGGTACTTGAACCTAGATATTCCCTATATAGGAAAAATAGCTAAAAATGGCTTATATGACCAAAATACATCAAAATGGTCTCATTTTGAAGGGTATGAAGTTTGACACTTCATCATACTGAAAAAATACAGTAAATAAAAACATTGTGGCCTGGTTCACACGTGTGAAACTCCAGAACCAAAACTATTTACAATTTTAGCCAATTTAGGCCTCAAACTAGCTAGGAAATGTTGACAATTTTCACACTCCCTCTTCAACATTGGATGCTAGTTTCAACATAGTCTTTGAGCACATTCCAAGATTAGATCTATGCATTAAATATAGGTCCTTTCCCAATGGTTTGGTGAAGATATCAGCCACACACTCCTTTGAAGAGACATGTTGAAGCTCCACCTCTTTGGCAATGACTTGATCTCTCACAAAATCGTGAGCAATCTCAATGTGCTTGCTCCTTGCATGAAAAACAGGATTGCTTGCCAAGCTTTGGGCTGAAAGGTTATCACAAAGTATGATTGGAGTCTTCTCTGGTTCCAGCAAGTGAAGATCCAATAACATCCTCTTGATCCAAAGAATCTCCTTGGTGCATGTTGTTAATGCCTTGTACTCGGCTTCGGTGGAAGATAGAGAGATAGTTGGTTGCTTCTTTGATAGCCATGAGACCACTCCATCTCCAAGATAGATTGCAAAGGCACTTGTTGACTTCCTATCCATTTGATCACCTGCAAAATCTGAATCTGAAAATCCACAAAGGTTAGGTGTAGTACCTCCATACAAGATGCCAAAATCTCTAGATCCCGAGATGTATCTAAGTACTCTCTTTCCTAGCTTCCAATGAGCCTCACTAGGATCTTGCATAAATTGACTTAGTTTACCAACCACAAAGCTTAGATCAGGTCTTGTGATGGTTAACCATATAAGAGATCCTATTAGCTTTCTATAGAGAGTAATGTCCTTGAAGGATCTTTCATTACTTCTTGTAGTTAGCTTTACATTTGATTCCATAGGAGTAGAAACAACTTTACAATCTTCCATATGAAACCTTTTTAGAATAGAGTTAACATACTTTTCTTGACATATGAATGTAGATTTAGAAGTTCTAATAGTCTCTATTCCTAAGATATAATGAATTTTACCAAGATCTTGAATTTCAAACTCTCTTTTGAGTGCCATCTTGATTTCATCTATATCTAGATTGTTACCACCACTTAAGATAATGTCATCAACATAGATCAAAAGTAAAGTGATATCATTTTCATTCAATCTAAAGTAGAGAGAATGATCATACTCACTCATAACAAAGTTTTGAGAAAGTAAGAAGGAATTGAGCTTAGCATACCAACTCCTTGGTGCTTGCTTTAGCCCATACAAACTCTTTTGGAGATAGCACACATGATTAGGCTCATCATGTGAAACATAGCCCTCGGGTTGCTCCATGTAAATATCTTCTTCAAGATCACCATTCAAGAAGGCATTAGTAACATCCATTTGCCACATATCCCAATCATAAAGAGTTGCAAGAGAGATTAGGATTCGAATAGTTACCATCTTTGCCACGGGTGCAAAGGTCTCATCATAGTCAATACCATATTCTTGAGCATACCCCTTTGCCACCAACCTTGCCTTGTACTTGTTGATTGATCCATCTTGATTTGTCTTGATCTTGAAGATCCACTTACAACCAATTTCCTTCTTGTCCTTTGGAAGCTTTACCAACCTCCATGTGTTGCTTTTGATGAGTGCTTGATGCTCATGATCCATGGCTTGGATCCATTCCTTCTTTTGAATTGCTTCACCTACACAAGTTGGTTCATCAAAAGAGGTAAGAAAAGCAAAGTTAGAGTTGTCCACCACTTGCTTTCCTTTTTCATCATAGGTTAGCCTTGATGGCTTAGCCCTTTGCCTTTGAGTCTTCCTTGAAGTTTGCTTTGGAGTGGCATCTCCATCTTCATCCAAGACATCTTGCACATCATGATGATTAGCAGGCACATCAACATCAACATCAACAACATTGGAAACATTCTCTTCATGAAAGATGACATCCCTACTTATGACAACTTTCTTTGTAGAAGGAATGTACACTTTGTAAGCCTTGCTTACTTCACTATAGCCAACAAACACACCCTTCTTTGATGAAGGATCTTCTTTAGTTCTATCATCAAGTGTGATATTGACAAAACATGTACATCCAAAGATCCTACAATGCTTGACACTCGGCCTTCTACCATAAAGAACCTCATGAGGAGTTTTACCATCCAAGGAAGCACTTGTCCATCTATTACATAGATAGTTAGCACATGCTAAAGCTTCCCCCCAAAAAGACTTAGCAAGATTAGCATGTAGTCTCATTGCCTTGGCACATTCACAAAGGGTTCTATTCTTCCTCTCGGCCACTCCATTCTGTTGTGGAGTCCTAGGACTAGACATCTCCCTCTTAATCCCATGTGCTATACAAAAGTCTTTGAACCTATTTGAGGTGTATTCCCCTCCATTATCAGATCTTAAGCATTTGATCTTTGTATTGAATTGGTTTTCCATTTCATTCTTGAACTTGACCAATGGAAATGAACAAGGAAGTTATTTTAAGTTGGATGCCAAAATTGCTATGGCAAACGAGGAAATCATTCATTCAAATGTACACTCTTTTTCTCATGTACCAAGTAGTGATGATAAGATGCATGAAACATTCTTAGATGTTTATACAAGAGATTCTTGGATCCATCTACTATCTTGTGTGAATGAAAGTGAAATCAACAACCTTGGTGTCAATGATCTTGCAAGGATTGAGGAGGAGCAACAAAGTGATGAAGATTTTGAGGATCCACCTCAAAGATCAAGTGCTCCAAGAAGATCCACACAGGCAAGGGCCGAGCCTTCAAGGCTCACTTATCTTGGCAAAGGTAATCAAGGGGAAGATTCTCAACCATTTACTTTCAACACTTTTCTTACTTCAATACTTAATGAACCATTTTGCTATGAGATCTACATGAGGCAAACTGAGGTATGCTATGAGAACTACATGAGGCAACTCGAGGGCTTCATCACGACGGAAGTTGAAGATAAGATGTGTAATGACTCATTTGAGAACAAGTTTTTATGTCTTAGTGATCTAAAAATTGTTATGAACCAATTAAGAGTAAATTGGTTGTTTGATCAAATGAGTGCTCTTGGATTTTGGAAGAGCAAGAATGAGTTAATCACTCATTATTTTAAAAAAATGTGTTTTTTCTTTTGGAGAGGCAAATTGTAAGCTTCTTATGAGAATATCAGAGCTAGCCTAAGACATCCATGCATACGTCAGGTTTAATTTGAAAATTTGCCTTGAAACCAAGATTTTTGAGTGCAGTTGCATCTCTATGGCTATCAAGGAGACTTTAGGGTCTAAATGGATTAAAATCACATTGGATTTATGGAGTTATGAGATTTCTACACATTTTGAGTCAAAATTGATTTTCTCTCTCTACTTGAGTTTTATTGATTGGATTCTCTCTCTACCCGAGAGGAGGGCATTTTCATACTTAGTTTGTTGTAGTACAAGTCTCCACATGTTTGAAAGTACTTGTATGGTTGATTTAGGCATGTAGTAATGTGCTCTTGCCATAGATTTAGGGAATAGATCTTGGTTTTCATCTATGTGTGATCTATGTGCAACCACAAAGTCTTAGGAGATCAATAACACACTTTGTGGGACTCTCCCACATGTGTTAGATTCAACATTTCTATTCTCAAAAACTTGATCTTGTGACCATGAAACTTTTCTACAAAAGTTTTGAACTTGGTAAAGATTTCAAACATATTTGACCTGGAAGATAGATACGATATCTTGTGTAATCATCTCTGAAAGCTGTAGTGCCTCCGATGCTTCTACTACTAGCAAAATGTACAAGAATGAATCAACTCAAGAGGATGAGAAGGGTTAGTGATGGAGCTAGAGAAAGGTAGCTTATGTGCTTTTATCATAACACATTCTTTACAAACCTTCTCCTTTTTTGCCATGGATCTTGGGAGATCCCTTTTCTTTTATCTTGGAAATAGTATTTTCATGGTTTTTGAGGCATAAATACAATATTTTGGATCTCATTCAACCTTATTTGAGTCCAAAAAGGCACAAATGGTGTATTATCTTTAGAGATTCACTCGTAGTAGAGGCACTTCCAATACTACAAAGCAAACTAGGAATTGAAGTTTAATCTGATAAAAAATAATGCTTACTTTCAATCATAGTATGATACCATGTGAAAATATGACCCTAAGGTCTTGAGTTAATCACAAAATGACAGCACAAGAAATTAAATTGAATCCAAATGAACATTTAAAATCAGCTCATCATCTCAATTCTAGCTTATCTTGGCAAGGGCTCCACATTGGCACATGTAATTTCGTTAAAATCAGATATGAGGGTGCAACATCTCTCACAACATGTAAAAAATCAATTAAACTTCCAATTAACCTATTACAAACCAAAAATTGAAGGTACTATGAAGCTACAACTCACCACCACAAAATAATGTGTAAGAAAATTCAATATTTTGATTTTTAGATTGTCGTCATCAAAGAAGTACATAGTTGTAAATTAAAAATGAACCCAGATTTTGAGTTTAGGGTCTTTCCCATACCATTTGAGACCTAAAACTAACATAGATATCCTAATATGGCCAATCAGCCCTAACTTTGACTTGCATGTGGGATAGATCCCAAAGCAATGCAAAAAATATTTTGTATAGCACCTATATTCTCTCCAATGTAATAGGGCTCATTGTACTCATATGGAAATGTGTTCCAAAGCCTTGAACGAGGAATATAAATGAAGTATAACTTATCTAAGCATCTATCCAAGTGTCAATGCCAACTCATCATGGAAATGTCCAAAGTACATCTAGAATTCTGTAAATTTCAACAAATTAGCGTGCCTTGAAACACAATAGGAAAACAAGTGGAGTGGCCCTTTAGAAAATATTAAAACATTTTATAAGTCAATTTACTTGAGAAATATTTAAAATCAAGTGAACTTAGAGTTTACAATGTTACAAGTTGGCAAATAGTGTGTTGCCACATGTGCTCTTTTGAACCCGCACCAAAATCTTTATATTATTTGTACTCAAACTTCATTTATGAATTAAAGAGCTTGAGCTCCATTCTCTTTGTTTTCATTGGGTGAGAGAAAATGAAAGAGAAAGAGAGGCATAAAAGAGAGATTTTGTGAGGATAAATGCTTATAGATGCTTGTACTTCTATTCAAATTTATTATTTTCATTGCCTGTGAGATTTTCTTTGCTAACTGCATGCATATGTTTCTCTTTAGTTTGTAGAAAAAATCTTTGATGTTTTGAAGTAGTTTAGATTGACTCTTATACCTTAGGATGCTTTGGATATGAGGAGTAGGTTTTTACTTCATTAAGGAGCTCAAGGAGGAAACTAACCAAGCCTAGTAATGATAGAAGCTTTTAGGAAGATCGGATTCCATTAGCAACCATCTCTTGCTCTTTCCTTTTTTCTTTTAAGCATGCATAGGAAGGTGGTAATCAAATCATCTTGCAAGGCCTTAAGCAAAGTAGGTAGATTTTTCTTTTCGCTAAGCCTTGGAAGCCAAGAGCATTGAAAGGTATTGTGTCCACACATAGCCAAGGGTAGGATTTATGAAATACACTTGCATTGGCTTAGTGGCTTTTCGATGATTGATTTACTATTTTTGAAACATATGATAGAAAGCAGCTTATATTTTCTAGATGTACTCCCACTTCTCCTATCGTAATGATTAGTTTCCACCTTTGAATCATCTTCTTTCGATACGATGAATCTCTTACTACACTGTGATAATCACCGACATATAGATTCTACTTTTACCTTACCAATGGAAATCTGTAATCTATGATCTCTCTCTTAAAGGGTGGGAAAAGGAGATCACACATTCACAACCATCATAGAGCCATGCAATGAACAACTCACACTTCCATAACAGCTTGCAAGACCGGAGAACTTTTTTTAAGAAGCGGGTGCATGCAAATGTCTAACTCCCTAAAAATGGATTGTATGCACATTTGTAATCATTGACAATCTTTCTTCAAATGCATAGTTAGACCTAGTCAAGAAAAGTTGATTTGAGACACACTAGCCAATGTGCTAAGCCTCAAGTAATCAATCAATCATTCCAAAATCAAAAGTAAAATAGTGATTATCTTATAGCGTGATAAGCGAGAATACCAATACATTTAGAGTTCAAGTACTTCATATCTACAAGTCCAAATTCCATGAAGGGTCCATCAACTACTCAATATGATGGTTCAATCAAAATAGTGAACAAAATTCTAAGCATATTGACTAAATGTACATTGGAATCCATGCACAATACATATATTCAATATACAAGCAAAACAATACATCAACAACATAGATACATCACATTCCAATAAGTTGTGTTCTAGAACAAGTATTTTGAAACACTCTTGCTCATTCCAAAATTATCCAAAAGTGTTTTAACATTCCATTTTGAGATGTATCAATGCTCTTAAATTTTAAAGGGTCTTAACATATCTTCATCACATTTTTTGCTAGAACTTACTACATTTATTTGTATGCATTGAAAAGAAGTTTGTAAGCATTCATGCTGGTTTACTTTGACCATTAGAAATTTTTATATTCAACAACATTCAATTGGCCCTTATGTAATCATTGTTGCCTAGAATATTTGCCTTAAACTTTACACTGAAGTACCTCAAGATCTTAGGGCTTTTAAATGATTTGATTTTTTAATACTACATTTTATAGTGCCAAAAAAGATAAAAAATAAAAAAAAGTTTCCCACTTGGTTCTATGCATCAAAATGTTCATGTTTCAAAACGAGCATTTTGGCGCTTATTTAGATCTAACTAAAGTCCATAATTCATATTAAAGTCCTCCCTACATTTTAACTCTCCAGCTCAAAAAGCTCCATAATAACACTTTCTTTCCCGGTCACATTAGATGGGTTTGTATCCCAACCTACTAAGGTGTGTGCCTTAATCAACTTGATGATTACAAAATCGATAAACAAAGACACCCAAATCAAGCAAGAAGAAGAGGATACAACATGTTATGTATGATGAATCAGAAATCAAATTTCTAGAAGACAATAAGCCAAAACATTGCCATTTGATCTGACCTCGTTATATGGACATTGTTTTAGGGGAACAACAATGGCTGGTTTCCAAACCTACCATTATGAGAATAGTAAAAAGATTCGAAACCCTAACAGATCGATGAAGGACAGTGCATGATAAGAAGTTCTCATTCACAGACCAACATCGAAATTGTTGATAGATATGCGTTGGATGACTCAAAAGGATAGGTCTGTGGCTCACTTTGCTTGTGGTTGAGATGCAATGAAGTCAATAGCATCAGCACATGTAACAATTTTATCAGCTTCACTATCTGGAATCTCCACCCCAAACTCTTCCTCAAATGCCATTACTACCTCCACAGTATCAAGGCTATCCAACCCGAGATCCTTCTGGAAATTAGATGAAGGTGATACCTGGCAATGACACACCAACAGACTATCATCCTCAGTGGAATCGGTAAACTAAGTGCCGTTAACATGCCATAAAGCACAAATAAACCAACATCTATAAGACCTAAATCAATCCAATAACTGAAAAAGAAAAATATCTATAAGACCTACATTAATCCAATAACTCCAAAAGAAAAAAGCCATTAATACTGACATAATCTTGAGATCAACCCTACAAGAAGCAGCTGGATCAAAAACAGAAGGAATGAAAAATTAAACACCCATGCCTGTATTTTTTCTTCAGCACAGATCCATTGCCACTAATGAGTGGCCAACGATTATAAACTGTCCATTCCAAACCTTATCTAATCCAAATACAGTCTCTGTAGCAAAGAGCGGTGCCAAGAATAGAAAAAGGAATTACATTGATTAAGATCATTTTCCCCATCGAGTAAGGGACTTCAATAAACAAAAAGAGCTGCTTCGACATAGGGTTTTCGTACTTCAGGACCAAAAGGTTTGAAAAGTCGGTACGGATGATCAAACAGCTAGAAGCATCGAACCATATTACTCCCGATCCATAGAATTTAAGGTGAAGAAAACAAACCTTGGACGGATCCACTTTGTGAAAGTTCTTGACCACGTTCAGCACTCTATCCGTGACCTCGGTTTTGTTGAGATAGGTGCCATGCGAATGCACTTCCTCCGAGAAAAACCTTCTTCTGATGGCTTCCCCCCATCCGTCCCCCACAAAACCAGCAGCTCCTTGCTGTGGCCTTGACGGGATCTGCAAATGCCGAAGCACCGCCCCACGCAGCATAGAAGAGAGCTGTCGCCCACCCCGCTCCATCTCTCCTCTATCTCTCGCTGTCTCCCTCTACCTTCCTTTTCTCTCTCTTTTCTCTCTCTCTCTTTCTCTCTCGAAGAGAAGAAGCCTTTGGTTTGATCCTAGGGCTTCTTCTCGCTAAGCATTCACCTCCAATTTGGCCTGCTATAGACACCCAGTGCTTGAGGAGATTTTTCCCAACCTTTTACATAAAACCTGTTAGGCCTCACATTCAATACACCTTCTCAAAAAACTATAAGACTCAAAACCTAACTTAGTACCTTATATTTTAGGCGGACAAAAAACCTAACACTAAAATTTTCTATAGTCTCGAAGCTTGTGACATTGGATTCTTTGAAGTTCTAGACTTTAATATAGACTATTTTTACGTCGCATCAAATTTACGTCTCTAAATAATTAACATTTTTTAAACTCCTTGTTTCTTAGATACGTATGCTCACACAAAAAGTTGCTTTGCTTTATGACATTTTTATATACATAGTCATGTTAAGAAACAAAACATTCCAAAGGAGCAGTACAATTCCTTGAGTGTTTTTTAACTTAGGATACTAACATCCCATAAGTTTTTTTCCAAATTTGTTCAAAAATAGTACCCTACAACTATCATCAACTTTCCTTAGCACATTGATGTTTCAATATTCGTGATTTCACAACAAGATAATAAAAAGTAAATTCATCAATTAAACTTCATAAATAAAAAAACATATCACAAAAAATACTTACAATATAATAATATTGATAGAAAGATACTTATAACTTCATCGCGACTGCACTTAAATTTGTTTGAGTCTTTACATATCTGTGTCAAGATTTTTTAGACAAGTGGTATATACAAACATTGTGTCGAGTCTTTAGATTCAAAACATATGAACTAGCTAATTTTATGAATCTAATGTTTATAGGTCACGTGACATGCACAATAACAAAGTTGGACATCAATTTAAATGCTTCATAAGTAAAAACATTTAAAGTATTTTGAAGAAAAAAAAATTGGACAAAATATACAAGTGTTGGCCTTAGAAAATCATTTATGTAATATATGAAACCAATCTATCACATTCAATTCAAAAAAATTAACGCACATTAAAGCTTCCAACCTCCAAGTACCAACTAACTAACAATAATCATATCAATGTCAAACAAAAAATGAAAGTAAATCAATCACAGCTACGAAAAACCAAAGGTCAATGAAGCTCTACCTTACAAGAGCACTAAACAGTCGAGATTCAGACAACTTGGTCCATTGATCTTGCTAGATCAAAATTTGACAATGATAGCTTCTCCCACATCCTAGAACCTACACTTAAATAACCTCCACGAGGTCCTCTTCCTCATTTATGCTTCTTTTGAGACCATATATAGAAAAAAAACTATGGCAGATGTAAATCTCTAATGGCTCCACGCTCTCTCAATGGTCGTGGATGATCGTTTGTAGGCAGTGTTTCCTATTGAGTCACCCAGATCCATGTTTTTGTAGTAGCAAAAAGCATCTCATACAGCTCAAGACTTTCTATACTGAATCCTTGCTCTAAAAAAGGTAGCAATTTCTAAGATCTTCTTGAACTTCTGTTGAGATTCTAATTCTCTCACTAGTGACCTCTGTCAGCAAGGTACCATTTGCAGCTACCAAACTAATTGAGAAAATGACTCCACTTGAGGTATTTCATCTAAACAACTTGCTTATTTCAAATTGCTACCAAAAATCTCATTATGATCCACATAATGCTTTGCCCCTATCCCTACCACCTACATGCTTTGATACAATTGATAGAAAAACACTACTGTGTAATTATCTATTCATCCACATCTTCATATCATTAGATAAACAACAAAATACATGTTCAATCTCACACTCAAATAAGCACATCACTTTCTCTCAAGAGAAAGGATTATATTGTACTACACTTTCTTTCTTTGGACTGGAATATATATAATACAATTAATTATGGGATAATCTAATATGAAGAGAGTGTAGAAGTAATTTAGGCGTCAGAGACAACCATACATTTCTCTTTATACTGATGTTTGCATAAGAGGAGTGAGAGTTAATTTCATTCAACAAGAATGCAAAGAGATGTAGAAAAGTAGCGAATCTGCATAATAAAGTTGTAGTAACAACGATCAGACCACAATACAATTGCACTGGTAAGCACGTGATCCTACTTACATATTCAAAGCAATTGCTAACATTCTGAATATATATATATCTCTCTCTCTATAATCATTTACATTTATAGCAACTGAAAGATCTTGCATTATTCTAGCCTTACATTTACAAGATTGCTTAACAACTGATTAACTGACTAATAAGAACAGTTGTTATTGGAGTGTGAAGACGTAGACAGCATGTGAGGAATCTTGTGTATTTCTGCAGAGTGTCACATTTTTTGCATTTTTGTCTTGTGTGGAATCTCGTGTAAAAACACAGTGTTGGGTTTTTCACCTATGTAGAATCTCGTGTAAACTGCAATGTTGGGTTTTTCGCATTTGTCGCCTGTGTAAAATCCCGTGTAAATCTATAGTGTCGGGTTTTTCGCATTTTTTCCAAGGCAGTGTCGCATTTTCTAGAAGTGTCTGGAAAACTGAATTAACACAAGTGTTGCAAAAATAAAAGCGACAGTGTTGGGTGTCAAGTTTTTTGCCTATCAAAAATTGCGAGCAAAAATGCAGATTGTAGAGACAATCAGTCTAAAAATGCACGCTGTTGAAAAATAGTTCATTTTCTGCAGGTTTCATTTGAGAGAGTAAAATTGAGAGAAGGAAGGAGGGCAGTTAGGATGATTAGGAGTAAGATTAAACTCCAACACAATGAACTATAGTTTTGCAAGAATGAAGGACCTATTTTGGTTGGAGTTTTTGGTGTTGATTGAGTATAAAATGTTGAATCATGACAAAAAATCCATACTAGGATTTATGTTTAGTGCGTATACTATAGCTATATCATGGAGCAGCAAGAAACTCACAATTGCTTTATCTTCAACTGAAGTTGAGTATCAAGTATTGAATTCCACAACATAGGAAGCTATATGGGTGATGATTATTTATTGACATTCTACTTTGATTTCATGTGATGATCATATTTGCCTCCATTTAGCTAGGAATCCTAGGCTTCATGCTAGAATAAAAATACTGAAATTCATTATTATTTTGTTAAAGAAAAAATGTAGAATAAATAGTAGATTTATTATTCTATAAACCTGATGACCAGGTAGTAGATATAATTTTTGGCTTAGTATCAAAACTAGTGGACTATAAATTGATCATTGAGAAGGAGTGCTAGATAGTCAATAATGACTTTGAATAGGCTATCTTAATTTATATTATTTTAGCTTTGAATATTGTACTTTGGACCAACAAGTAACCAGTTGTGTTATAGTATTGTGTGAATGGAGCTATTGTTAGCTCACTAGGATTTAGGGATTATTGTCTCTTTTTGTCTCTCTAATAGTTTAATGCGGTTTTTCTCTTTTGGTGGCTACGATGGTCTGTGGTTCTACTTTCTATTGTTTAGTGTGTATGCTTCATCATGAGGGCCTTAACTCTTAAGATAAAAGTGTGAGCATTTTCTCCTTCTTTTTGGCAACTTTGAAAGATTTGCCTACTTAGGGTCCATACCATAGAAGTGAACTTAGTCTCATAGGCCTTCTTCAATGCACTCCATGCATCACTTAAATAATTGCACTTATCAACTCATCAAAGAAGTTTATTGGTAACATTCATCTTGATGATGTGGAAACCTCTCTTGGCCTTTTTGTCATGCCTCAGTTGCTCTTGAAGTACTTGGAATCTCTCTTGAAACAAGCTTCACTACTTCATTCGACTCTAGTAAGGACTCTAATTCATTCAACTCTAATAAGGACTCCATCCTTACTTTCCAAGTTGCATAATTTGTCGAGTTGAGCCTATAATTGATTTCCAACATGATTCCACTATTTATAGCCATGATGCAAATGGTTATTCCTTTCCTTTTGGATCGATTTAGCTAATAGCACTCACTCTCCTCTTAACAAAATGAAGCAAAATTGAAATCACAAAGATTTGGAACCTTATAATACTATATCTCTTTGTAATTAGTCGACTAGTATGTAGGATTTTAAAGAAACTTGATCAACATATGTGTGAATTTTCTAAATTTAAGACAATGATTGATTGTGCTAATCAATCTACAAGAGGTATTGATTTCCAAATCAAAGGATCCATCAAGTTCTATTGACTAGATCTTGATCTAGAAGCAAATCACTAACTATTTAGCAAGATCAATGAATGTAATCGCAAGAATATATCAAGGGAGGCCTCACATGTGTGGAAAATAGTCACTGTACGGACTGTGAACAAAGAGCAAAGTACAATAACATATGATAGCATTCCAAGCATAAAATCACAGTTCTAATGTGGCAATCTCAAGCAAATTGCATAGAATGGAAATGTCTCATCAACTTCTCCTTGATCAAGGGGATCTACTTATAGATCAGGTACAAGCACGACCTGGATGCTGATTCAGCAGATCTGGCATGTGTGAGGAGTGCCACATCACTTAGATCCACCAATGGGAGCAAGTTATTCCCATATCACAAAGTTGACTTATGCTACTAGCTAGAATCCAACTACTTTCTAGAAAATAGGAATCTTCCCTAAAAAATAGAATCTAGGAGAATATGTACATCTTATCAGGTATATCCAGATCCACACGTGTGAACAACATCTTGACATGTGGGAGCATTTACTCATTCACATGGAAGTGCAAGCTAATTACAAGGAAATTGACCAAAATGACTTTTTTCTTATATTCTAGTCAAAATTCAAGTTCACACTTGTGTAGATTTATCTAAAATGAATCTAACTATCTACAAGTACATTCTCTACTTCCTTTCACATGCGGGAATAGGCTCCACATGTGTGAGATCTCAATATGAACCTAGATCTCAAGGTTAACATATTACATCAACCAAGTCAACAGTGACAATTTCAACACTCCTCAATTCTAACTTGCCAAATTTAATGTACAACTATCTACAATTCCAAGAGAAAATCTTAATTTGAAAAATGGATCTTTAGGCAAAGGCTTGGTTAAAATATCAATTATTCACCCAGATGATGGCACATGATGAAGTTGTACCTCCTTGGATTGCACCTTCTCCCTCACAAAGTGATGAGCTATCTCAATATGCTTTGTTCTAGCATGAAAGATAGGATTTGTAGCAATTTGTTGAGATGCTTGATTATCACAATAGATGCAAGGGATCTCCTTGGCCTTCATCACTTGAATCTCCTCCAAAAGTCTTCTTAGCCAAAGGAGTTCTTTGTTGTTGAATTCAAGGCCTTGTACTCGGCTTCACAAGAGGAAAGTGAGATAGTCTCTTTCTTTTTGGAAAGCCAAGATATCATTCCTCCACAAATGAAAGTAGCAAATGCCCTTATTGATTTCCTAACCAATCTTGTCACCTGCAAAATCCTAATTCGATTATGCCCTCAAGTGCAAGTTAGATCCTTAATAAAGAATGAAAAAAAATCTAGCAGAAGAGATATATCTAAGTACTCTTTTGGAACTTTTCCAATGATGTATCAAAGGACCTTGCATGTGTTGACTTAACTTGCATACACAATAACTCAAATATGGTCTAGTGATTGTCAAATAGATTAAGGAGCCTATAAGCTTTCTAAAAAGTGTGACGTCCTCAAAGGATGCTTCATCACATCATCAGAAACTTTAACAACATGTTCCATAGGGGTGTCAATCCCTTTACAATCTTTTGTGCCAAACTTTTCAAGAATGGAAGTAGCATACTTTGATTGACTTATAAAAGTGAAATCACTACCTCTAGAAACTTCTATTCCAACTTTAAACTTTGTTATGCCTTCACCATCATTTCCTATCAATGTGATATCATCAACATAAAGAACCAATATAATGATCTTTCCATCAATACACTTGATGTACAAAGAAGATTCATAAGAACTAATCACAAAACCAAGAGAGTAGAGATAGTTGTGCAACCTAGAGTACCAAGCTCTAGGTGCTTGCTTAAGGCCATATAGGCTCTTCTTCAAGTGGCAAATCTTGTCTTCCTCTCCATCCTTGATGAAGCCCTCGGGTTGCAACATGCATATCTCCTCCTCCAAGTAGCCATTAAGAAATGCATTGGTCACATCCATTAGAAAGAGATCCCATTTGAACATAGTAGCAATACAAATGATCAATCTAATAGTTACAGGCTTTGCTATAGGTGCAAATGTTTCTTCATAATTGATGTCTTTAGTTTGAAGAAAAACTTTAGCAACAAGTCTAGCTTTGTACTTATTTATAGATCCATCTTGATTGTACTTTAATCTATAAATCCACTTACATGCAAGTGTCTTCTTCCCATGTGGAAGGTATACAAGATCCCAAGTTTGATTATCTACTAAAGCATCAAACTCTACTTGCATTTCATCTCTCCAAGCATGTGATTTACTAGCATCTTCAAAACTTGATGGCTCTTCAAGCATTGTGGTTAGAAAGGAGAAAGAGGTAGTAGGATTTGAGTCTTCCCTTTGCTTTCCCTTCTCAAGGTAGGTAAGCCTTGATGGCTCGGCCTTGTTCCTTGTAGATCTCCTCAGCCCCTTTGGCTCTTGAGATTGATCCAAAAGCACATCTTAATGGAACACCTCCTCGGGTCTTGCAAGATCTTGAACATGTAGAGGATTAGATGCACTTGAATAGATCTCGGAACATTGAGATTCATCAAATACAACATCCTTACTAGCTTTCACTTTCTTTGAAATAGGATAAAAAATTCTATAACCTTTGCTATTTTCACTATAGCCAACAAAAATTCCTTTGAAAGAAGTTGCATCTTCTTTCTTTCTTGTTTCCAAAGGAATGTGGACATAACAAATACATCCAAATACTTTCAAATCTTTTACATTTGGCTTATTGCCATACAAGACTTGATATGGTGAGATCGCACCAATGGCACTACTTAGAAGCCTATTACATAAATAGTTAGAACATGTTATGGCCTGGGTAGAGATGCATCCAACCTCAAAGACTTTGCACACTCACATAGGCTTCTATTTTTCCTCTCGGCCACCCCATTTTGTTGGGGGGTGTAGGAACATGTGTACTCTCTTTTAATGCCATTTCTCTCACAAAAATCTCTCATCCTATGGAGACATATTCTCCTCCATTATCACATCTTAGAACTTTGATGCTAGAACTAAGTTGATTCTCAATAAGAGATTTAAACTTTACAAAAGCTTCATATACAAGACTTTTCTTTGGCAATAGATCTATCCAAGTATATCTAGTACAATCATCTATAAAAGTCACATACATTAAAGCACCTCCATTACTTTCATGAGAAAAAGAGTGTACATTAGAATGAATGAGATTTAAAGGAGAGGTAGATCTTGACAAGGATCTCTTGTACTTATGAGACTTTGCAAGTTCACAAAAATCACAAACTTTGCCACATCTTGAGAAAGATTTGGGGAGGTCGAGAGCAAGCTCCTTGGAGGCCATAGATTCCATTGATTGAAGATTATGATGGCCTAATCTTTTATGCCATGGCTCCACTTGTGTCATCTCCTACCTAGCCATGTTCAAATTTTCAATGGCCACATTAACATCCAACTTAAAAAGTCTTCCTTACTTAATGCCAATAGCTATGCACTTATCACCTTCAAAGATGGAACACACTCCATTCTTGAAATGTACATCTAGTCCATTATCCATCAATTGTCCAACACTAAGCAAATTTTTAGTAATGGTTGGAACATACAAGAAATTATCTAGATCTATCCTCTTAAATGATCCTAAGCATAATGGAATAGATCCAATACCATATATTTACATTCTTGATCACTAGCAATGTAGATAGATTTCTTAGAATCATTACAAGAAAGTAAAGTAGAGAAAAATGCTTGTTAAATGACATGTGGCAACTAGCCCCACTATCAATCCATCGTATCTCTTTGCTTGATGTTGGATTTGATGCTACGTAGCATCAAGGATGTGTTGAAACCATCCTCTTCCTCCTCCTCTTGTGCAAGGTTGCCTTGATCTTCATTCACTTGTGTATTCTTCTTTTTAAAACATTCAGAAGCAAAGTGTCATTTCTTTCCACAAAAGGAACACAAGTTAGCTTGTCTTTGTTCTTGTTCTTCCCTTTGGAGGTAGATCCACCATCCTTGACCTCGGCCTCCTCGCCTTGGTGCTTCTTGATTGGTTGGGACTTCTTTTTGCCTTTGGATGTGAAATTTGCTTTTTCATCACCACCTTGTAGTGACATAGACCCCATCCTAGCTTGGAGGTGTAGAATCCTACTCTCCTCGGCCACAAGTCCATTATGTAACTTGTCAATGGTTGGAAGTTGGTCTTGGATGACAAATGGTTGAACAAGATTGGTGAACTCATCACCAAGTCCATTCAATATGACTTGCACTAGTTCTTTATCTTGTATTTTGTCTCCAATTGAGCCCAATTATTTGTTTAAAGGTTTGATTCTTAGGACATATTTTTGTCCACTTTCTCCATTTCACTTCATGCTTTGGAGTACTTGATTCCTTAGCATGAGTACTCTAGAGGTGTTGTTGGATTCATAATTTTTCTATAGTGAATCCCAAGCCTCTTTGGATGAGGCACAAGAAGCTACCTCTTTCAAGAGGTCATTGCTTTCATTCATCTTTAAAAAATGCAAGGCTAATCTAGCCTTCTTCTTGTATTTCAATTGTTCTTGAGCTCCTTGAGGTTCTTCCTCAACTCCAAGAACAATATCATAGAGATCATGGATCACATATAGTGATTCCATCCTCACTTTCCATATGGAATAATTTGTGGATGTTAGTCTCTCACAAGATTCTAACAAAAATCTACCTATCTAATGCTCCAAATGAAATGCTTCAATGATTCAAACCTCTATTTGATCATTAGCATTTGATATATTGAACCTAGATCGAGACAATGCACCAAAAAGCATGAAATTTGGACTAGTATGCAAGATTTTGGACCAAAAACAATTATGGAACTTGTTTTGATAGTTACTGTACGGCCTCACACATGTGGACAGTGCACCTACAGCCCACAAATTGATTTGGACCAAAAAAATTGAAGCTACCACTCTCTTAGAGCTCACCCACGCAAGATTAGATCAAAATCAACAATTTGACAATGATTTTCAAATATTTAATGGATCATTACATTCCTCTAGTACCAAGCTCTGATACCATTTGAATTTTCTAAATTTAAGACAATGATTGATTGTGCTAATCAATCTACAAGAGGTATTAATTTCCAAATCAAAGGATTCATCAAGTTCTATTGACTAGATCTTGATCTAGAAGCAAATCACTAACTATTTAGCAAGATCAATGAATGTAATAGCAAGAATCTATAGGGCGGCCTCACATGTGTGGAAAATAGTCATTGTATGGATTGTGACCAAAGATCAAAGTACGATAACATATGATAGCATTCCAAGCATAAAATCACAATTCCAATGTGGCAAATTACGTAGAATGAAAATCTCTCATCAACTTCTCATTGATCAAGGGGTTCTACTTATAGATCAAGTACAAGCATGACCTGGATGCTGATTTAGTAGGTTTGGCATGTGTGAAGAGTGCCACATCACTTAGATCCACCAATGGGAGCAAGTTAATCCCATGTCACAAAGTTGACTTATGCTACTAGCTAGAATCCAACTACTTCCTAGAAAATAGGAATCTTCCCTACAAAATAGGATCTAGGAGAATATGCACATCTTATCAAGTACATCCAAATCCACACGTTTGAACAACATCTTGACATGTGGGAGCATTTACTCATTCACATGGAAGTGCAAGCTAATGACAAAGAAATTGACCAAAATGACTTTTTCTTAGATTCTAGTCAAAAGTCAAGTTCACACTTGTGAATATGAACCTAGATCTTCAACCAAGTTAGAAGTGACAATTTCAACAATATGATCTACTCTTAATAAATTGAATCTAGGATCTGAAAAAGCATTGAAAACACTCTTGCTTAAGGTTGAACCTTTCTAGAAAGAGCTCCAATCAAAACTTGAAGAACTTAAAGTTAGGAATAGTAAGCTCAACTGTGATTGTAGTTTACAGTTATGTACTGTTTTAGTTTGGTAGGCTTTGGTTAAAAAGCCAGCCCGGGGGCTTGTCCTGGGCCAATAACAGGAGTTTACCTGTATATAGGCTAAAATGCCACATAGAGGCCAATAGTGAATTTCATGCATTTATTAGGTCTATGCCACGTGGCGTCCCCATGCAAAGAGGACCTTTACTTGTATATGTATCAGTCTCTTTGTAATAAATATGCTTTTGCTTTGTGAGCTCTTTGCTTTATGTGAGCTCCTCCATCACTCTATTACTTGTGGATGTTGTTCATGGTTTCGATGGTTGCCAATCAGTCAGTGATTGCATCTCTAATTTGCACTCTCCACTAGATCAGAATTTCCACGTAGAATGTTAACTTGGTATCAGAGCCCTCAGGCTGTGGAGGAACATGCACGATCGAAGCTCTTGGAAGAGTGATTCCATCGACGATAGCATCAGAATCGAGCAACGGTAAGGACGTCGTACGGGGTACAGGATGGTCCGGGGTGATCGGTGACTCAAAGCCCTTTGATTCAATGTATATGAAGCTGATTCGTAGAATCAAAGTAAAAAGGAAAATTCCATAGCAATTGGGTTCTCAGTATTTGGATCAGAAACAACTGCAAAAGCATGCAAGAAAGGTTGAAACTATCAACCGGGGTTTCAGAGAAGAAACAAGCGGATCTTGCATTGTAACAGGTTGTTTTTGCTACTGTAAAAGGCTACAGTAGGGCGCTGGAGTAGCAAGATAATGTCTGCAAGAAGCCATGTTCAGCGATGGAAGGACAGAGTAACGATTGACAGTTCTCTGAGGTAACCAACAACACAGCTCTATAGCCAAGGAGCTTTAAAGCAGTTCTCAAGCAGTTTTGAAGAGCCTAAGCACAATATATTGTGAGGGAGAGTGGAAAGAGCGGAATTGCATTGGAGAAAGCTAGGAGATGCGGAAAACTTGCAATGAGGCGTCGTGAAACTCTTAATTGGTAGAAATTGAGAGAGGGAAACCAACCACAAAGAGCCAGACATGGTGTCGCATTATGCTGATTTACATGGTGAAATAGTTCATGTCTACTAATTCAACTTTTTGGAAGTTCGAACCTCTCAAGGTGAAATCGACAAGGGCATTGTCAGATTCAGTGGTTGTGGTTGCTTCGCATGCAAGGGAGAAATGTCTCGGTTGAGAAGACGTTTACACTAGCTGAATGGTGGCAATGCAATGGTGGCGGTCACATGTGGTCCGCTTGTGTTTCAAGTTGGATGGTGAACAAGTCAAGTTCAAAGTGTGGCAGACTCTTGTTGAGAGCATGGTGTTTGGTTGATACTTTGTGAGTCAAGTGCTTTGACTGTGTACTTGAGTGTGAGTCACGTACAGGTAGCAGGAAAATTGCATATGATCTATACGGACACTCCAGGACATGGCTACACATTTTTATTCTGATACTCTTATCACATTTGAGCTTAGATTTGATTTGGTTTATTTATAAAAGCTTCAATTGTGATATTGTAATAAGTGTATAGTTAGGTTGATACTTAAACCACACTTGAGCTTAAGAGAGGGAGTTAGAAATAGTAAGCTCAACTGTGATTGTAGTTCACAGTTATGTATTGTTTTAGTTTGGTAGACTTTAGTTAAAAAGCCAGCCCGGGGGCTTGTCCCTGGCCAAAAACGAGAGTTTACTTGTATATAGGCTAAAATGCCACATAGAGGCCAATAGTGAATTTCATGCATGTATTAGGTCTATGCCACGTGGCGTCCCCATGCAAAGAGGACCTTTACTTGTATATGTATCAGTCTCTTTGTAATAAAGATGCTTTTGCTTTGTGAGCTCTTTGCTTTATGTGAGCTCCTCCATCACTCTGTTACTTGTGGATGTTGTTCATGGTTTCGATGGTTGGCAATCAGTTAGTGATTGCATCTCTAATCTGCATCTCCACTAGATCAGAATTTTTGCATAGAATGTTTACTCTTAATACATTCAATCTTATTAAAATTAAGAAAGATTCTAGATGCAAAATTTGACAATCTTACTCATCCATGAAGGGGAGCTATCTCATCACAAGGGGATCTATGCTCAAGCCACAAAAAAGAGTTTTAAATTCACAAGGAGAGCTATGCTTATAAACAAAGAGATTATTCAATGACTACAAAGAATTTCCATCCGCAAGGAAAATTATCAATTAGAATTAGAAATAACAATGGTAGCTTGAATGTACACAATCTCTCCAACAAATTAAAACATTCTTTGATGAATGAAATAAAATATAATTGAACTCACTTCTAAACTTCAATTGAACTAACAACCAAGATCCACATCAAAGCATTAGTAGAGATCTAAATAGTACTCAAAAAATTCCATCTCTGTCTGCTTTATATACTCTAATGCATACAATAATGTACATCCTACATATAACTCTACACTACCAAACGGTATGACAAAAACTTTTTCCTGCAAAATTGTCCAGCATACGCATCCCTTCTGCTTGATAGTAAGATTATATTAGACTAAAAAATTCTGTTTTTTCCTAGGGGGCTTCCCAGTCGGCCCAAGTAAAACCCATTAGACCTGGCAAAAAGGAATAACCCACATGCCATTGCAACTCACAGTTAAATTGGAGTGGTAGCCAAACACGAACTTTTCAAATAAAATTTTTGAATTTGCGTGCAAGTACCTTATCCAATTTCTTGGGTTTGGTCGCACAAGTTTGTTTGGGCTTCTACATATCGGCTAGATCTGCCTCAACTTCTATCTCTTTCGCATAGATGGCATCTTTTGTATTGTCGGTGCTGATTCTTGCCAACTTTTTTGCATCCAACTACTGCTGGAGGTCTTCGGCCTTTTTCTCGTAGAAATCTATCTTATTTGATAGAGCAATGCGCTCTGAATCAAATGAAGCAATTTGCTTCTGGGCAGCAGATAATTCATCTTTGCTCTTGTCCAATTCGGACTGAAGAGACAAAGAGTAATCATTAGATTTTCTTAAAGTAATTTTAAACTTTTTGTTGCTTTGCTCCATGACCTTGAGTTGTGCGAAGAGCTTTGTCATCTTCTTTTTCAAATTCTCGTTCATCCCCTCGAGCTTGGTGATTTTTAGCTCGTAGCCTCTCTGCACTACATTAGTGTTGCATAGATATGTAATCATCTACCGAACCTCTAGATTCACATCAGCCAGCCAATCTAGAGTATCTGGCTCTGGTGTCCAATCTTTCTGCTCATCAGGTATGTTGTCTATGTCGGTGGCAGTAGCAGCAGCTATTGTAGTTGTATCATCGGCAACATTAATGACATTATCCACAACCTCCTGGACCTGCTCAATTCAAAAAGTTGCAGCGTCCTAGTTGTCTTCCTGTGTTTTTGCATCTACCATTGAAGTGTCGGCCACGGATTCTGACACAACAGTATCCATAGGCACTAAGTCCTATGTAGCTTGACTCAGGCCTACATCAACATCAACGATCTCAATGGAGCTAAGATCAACTTGTTGTGGTGATACAAGTGCGGTCTTCCTCCTTTCAAGTGTTTGAAGATGTGGACACCAACGTAAACCTACAAGACGAAGGAAGCGAGGAGGGAGGAAGTGATGATGAGTAAAACTTTAAAATTGAATGTAAGGCCTTGTAGAATGCAATGTATGAAGGGAAAATTCATTATCTCATCAATGTACTATTTTTTAAATCAATATAATGTTTTGCCACTACATCATTCTTGCAAAAATGTTGAATGCACATATTTTTGATTCAAGAATGCAAATGTATAGTCTATTGAATGCACGTCTATTGAATGCAAATGTATCTATTGATGAATTCAATGCAATGTATGGTCTATTTAATGCACATCTATTGAATGCAAATGTATCTATTGATGAATTCAATGCAATGTATGGTCTATTTAATGTACATCTAATGAATGCAAATGTATCTATTGATGAATTCAATGCAATGTATCTATTTTAGCACATGATTTTCATGCTAGAATGCACAATGGAAAGTAATGGAAACCACAATACAATGCATAAATAGATACCACATTAAGTTATCAACTAAATATCAAATGAATTAAAATAAATGTGAATTTACCTTTACTATTGAATCTTCATTGCTTTGCAATCTTTGCTTTTTCTTTTGCATGCATTTGATCTTTCAATCCTTTGCAATGAAAGCTCTTTTCCATTTTTCATATCCAAGCCTACATCACAAACAAAAAAGATCTTAAAACTTATACTAAAAGATTATGATCACAAAACACATACAACTAACATCCATCAATGGACTAAAAACCCCAAACACTATTAATATTCTCACTCACATTCATCCCCATCTCATTCTCACTCCCATCTTTTCTCTCTTTTTCTCTCTCACACAAAAGAAAAAAGAAGTCGACATCTAGTTTAGGAGCGAACCACATTTTTTTTTTAAGGATTCTTGAATTTATTCACGAACCAAATATGAAGTATCGAAAAATGTTAAAACCAATTCGATCCAATCCTTGTTCGGATATGTTCGAATAAAATCAATCTTTTAAATTTTTGACCTGAAGATCATTTTTTTTTTGAATACTTTCATTTCGATCCTTCAAATTATTTAGATTGACGGTTGTGGTACCCTTATTATTAATACCCTGGATGGTTATTATACTAGGAATATTCGTTGTCCTAAGCTGACGTCACCTAAATTAAGAGCGATTTAGACCTCTCTTACCTGTCACTTCCGTCACTTTTCCTTCTTGTTTTCCTATTGTGTTATAGTGCATCTTGCAAGCTATCGTCATGATTTTGTGATTCTCTTTTGCAAAACGCTTTCCGATTGATTCCTCATCTTCGGTTTACACAGAAATGGCATCTAACAAAGTATGGAAAACTAGGGCGGAAATTACGTATGAAGAGTGGAGAGTAGGAGCAGAGTCGGTGACTTCAATAGACCATTCAAATGCCTGTAAAAAGAAGTTCTGAGACCTTGAGAAAAAAAGTGCGGCCACAGTGAGGCGCCAGACACGCGGTACAGACGTAGGAAGATGGAATCCGGGACTGAGTATGGAATATTGTTTTTTTTTTGGAGAGCGCTTGAAGTGGGCGCGGATAGAGTGCAGAGTAGGCGAAGGAAGAGATGAAGAGGGAGTTGGCGAAGGAAGAAAGAAAGAGGGCGATGGTGCGTGGAGGGAGGCGTCGCGTGTTGAGGAGGTGTAGGCATAGGGTGGAACAGGGCACCAGGAGAGACGAGTGGATTAGGTTTAGGTTTAGGTTTTTCTAAGAGAAAGAGTTAGGTTTAGGCTAAAATTTTTTTGGCAAGGTGTTTCTTTGTTTTTTTTGCACTTTTTTTGCCTTAAAATGTAAACTTAGGGTTAGGGTTGTGCGAGGGTAGGGTTAGGTCAAACTTTTTCTTTTAAAGCCTGCGAAAAAATGAAAAAAATGAGAATAAATTTACAAAGAATCACAACTTCAAAAATGAAAGATTGAAGTGATTCTCTCCCAAATCTTCTACCAAAACTTGAATTAGAACTCCTTCACAAGAATTGTCATATCTCTCTCAATTTTCAACCAAATTGGCTGCAAATTGGCTTGAATTCAAGCTAAGACAGAGATCTACAATCCTATAAAATCACAGTCACAAAATTCGTCCAAAAGTTCAGCCAAAAATGAAGAAAAACAGACTGCAAAAACTATCACTAACTAAAATTGGAAAGAAAACACTAAAATGGCCATAACTTGGTCATTATAACTCCAAATCAGAAAAGTTTAGTACCTCCAGAAAGCTAAAGGAAAGATCTACTGATCTAAAACAAGAAACTACAAAAAAGAAAAAAAAAATGAAGATTAAATGGTTAAAATTGAATCAAAGCTTGTTGAAAATTGAAAAATGAAAAAAACTAGAACAAGATACTCTACCAAACTTAACAAAATCCACCAAATCTGATGGAGAAAGGATCTAATTCTTTGATACCAAAATTGTCATGTGCCAACCTTAGCATTAAAACATCTAATCCATTCTTTAACATCAAATTACAATGGAAATGCAAGAAATCAAGAAAATACTCAAGAAATCAAGAAACTAGACAAAAGTAGCAAAGCTTCACCAAAATAGGCAAAGTAAGGTATCATTATTCATGTTTATTGATTATTCAAAGGGTAGGGCCTGATTTTAGAGCATGATCATAGCTTTCATGTGATTTTAGGCACATAAACCACTTTCTCCATCAAGAAAGCTCTCCAAGAGAAGCTCCAAGATCTTTTAAAACTCAAAATCACAAAATATGAACAATAGCCTCCAAATTTAGCATGACCTCAGCTATTTATAGTGGTCATTTGTGCCTCTACTATAAGTTTGGGACCTTATTTAGCTAAATTGGGACTCACAACCATTATTACAATTCCGCTATTCACAATTATAGCGAGGTTGTTCGAGCCATTTTATTAACCGTCTTATTGACTAGTTCTAATCTAATTTAGCTCCATGGCTATATCTGGAAATTCATTAGTAAGCTCATGGGCTAATTACATGCAGTACATGACACTTAAAAAATGTTTAGGGCACAAAATGGAAGAGTGGAAAAATGCGAAGGTCCGAAACGTATAGTCGGCCTTCGGCTATTTTTAGGATGCTCATTACTTGAATGATTTGTTAAGTCTGAACATGAAAAATCTAACACCCCCCCTTAATGTGGATCCTGAAAAACTTTGATCTTTAGACTTAACATATCGCTAAATCTGAGATGTTGCTCTTTTGATAGAGCCTATGTGAAGTAATCTGCTGCCATGTAGTTTGTTCTGCAGAAAACCAATGCTACTTCCTTGCTATGTACTTTCTCTCTAAAGTAATGATACATGATTTCGATATGTTTGCTTTGAGAGTGAAATCTCGGATTGAGAGATAGCGCTATTGTGCTTTGATTATCACTGTTAGATTGTTGTAGGAAGTGTTTGTGCAAGGTTGATGTCTACAAGTAGCTGTCTTAGCCAGATCGTCTCTTTGGTTGCATTTGTGGTAGCTATGTATTCAAATTTTGTTGACAATAATGCAACTGAGGTCTGCTTCTAACTGTTCCATAAGATTGGGTCGTGGTTGTATAAAAATACAAATCTAGAAGTTGATTTTCTAGTATCAATATATCCTATCCAATCTGCATCTGTGTAGGCTTCAAGGATGTTGGCAGTTTGGCTGCCTCCATAGCAAATGTTGAGAGTTTTTGTTGCTTGGATGTACTTTATGACTTTTGTTAGTGCTTTCCAATGAGTTAAGTCTGGATTTGATAGGAACTGACTAAGTGTATTGATCGAATATGCAAGGTCTGGTTGCGTGCAGATCATTGCGTACATCAGTGAGCTAATGATGGATTGAAATGGGCAACGCTTCATTTCTTCTTTTTTTGCCTCAGTTTAAGAAGACTCTTCCTTTGATAACTTTAGTCCAAGGTCGAGTGAAAAGTTGGCCATTCCATACTTTCTCAGCACGTTGTTGAGATATCGTTGATGACTGATGAAAGTCAGTCTGCTGGATCGATCTCGTTGGATCTGAATTTTGAGACAGTAATGGACTGGACCCATGTCAATCATCTTGTATTCTTGGGCCAACATGCATTTCATATCCTTCATTAGATTCAGATCGTTACTGAATAGTAGATTATCATCTACGTAGAGAGTGATAATGATGAAGTAATCTGATACAGACTTGAAGTAGACATTCGAGTCTGCCGAGTTTGGAATACAACCATTCTTGATCAGAAATATGTTGATTTTTTGGAATTAGGCTCTGGGTGACTGTTTCAGTCCATAGAGAGCCTTGTTGATTTTCCATACAGAAAGGTACTTTTGATTGCCCTTGAGATCGTATCCCTCTGGCTGCGACATATGGATTTTCTCTTCGATGGTTCCGTTGAGAAAACCGGTCTAGACATCCATCTGGTGGACTTCAAGATACGTTGCTGCTGCAAAGGAGAGAAGTAAGCGGATTGACGTATGTTTAACAATTGGACTGAAGGTTTCAGAATAGTCCAGATCTAGAATCTAGGAGTAGACTTTGACGACTAGCTTGGCCTTGTAGTGATTTAGCTTTCCTTTAGCATCATACTTCGTCTTTAATATCCATTTGCATGGAATCGAATTTTGGTCCTTTGGAAACTTAGTGACTGTCCAGGTTTGATTCTCTATTAGAGAATCGAATTCGGTGTCCATCGTTGCTTTCCACTGGTCAGCATCAGGAGTAGACATTGCCTCAGGAACGGTGGTCGGTTCCTACACAAAGTACCAAGCCGGATCATCCATAAATCTGGATGGAGGCTATTTGGATCTATTCGACCTTCTGGGTTGAGCTTCGTCCTCTGATGTGGGTTGACTCATTGAGGTTCTGACTCAGTGTCGGAGTCAGTGTCGTTTTTCTGCAGTTGAGTCCCTGGATTAAAATTTGGTTGTTTGATCCTTGGGTCAGATTTGTCCACAACTTTTCCCTTGTGGTCGATGAACTGGTCTTCCACAAAAATGACATTTCTACTGGTGAATGTCTTATGGGTATCCAGATTGTAGAGCTTATATGCCTTGCGGTCGGGGGAATAGCCGATGAAAATCATTTTCCTACTCTTGTCATCTAGCTTTCTTCTTAGATCTTCAGGGATCTGAACAAAAGCAATGCATCCAAACACACAAATATTTTTTAGTGATGGTTTTGATCCTGTACACACCTCATAAGGTGTCTTGCCATTCTAATGGATCAATTTTGAAGATAGGCTCTTTGGAAGAGAGACATGGGCCAACATGCTCTTGGCACTTTCGATGAGTGTCCTTCCATTTAGCTATACTATTGGACTGAGGTGAGTAGCTGGTTGTAAATTGTTGATGTATTCCGTTGGCCTTGCAGAACTCCATGAATTCTGTGGAGATATACTCTCCCCCTCCATCTGTGCGTAGAGCCTTGATCTTCCTTAGGGTCTGGTTTTTTACAGATGCCTTGAATTTCTTGAAGAACTTGAATGCTTTGGATTTGTTCTTCGTAAAGTAAGTAGCAGTCCTTCAAGATAAGTCGTCGATCAAGGTCAGAAAATAGAGAGCTCCCCTTGTGGAAGCAGTCTGCATCGAGCCACAAATGTCGCCGTGTACAAGGTCAAGCAAGCCTTTGGAAGTATGAACTGATCCTGAAATAAAAGGGCTTCCTGTATGCTTGTTGATTATACAGCTTTCGCACGGAGAAGTTGGCTTGCTGACAGAAGGCAGATCTTGTACTAGTCTCTGAGCAGACATTTGCTAGATACTATTGAAATTGAGATGGCCAAGTCTGAAATGCCACAACATATTAGTTGATTCAGAAGTGGTTGTGTGAAAAGCTTGACTGTTACAAGAGTAGCAATGGTTGAGTTTGTAAAGATAGCCACTTCTTCTTTCGAAGGCTAGAACCTTTTGAGATTTGTCAATGATTGTGTAGCCATCAATATCGAATTCAAGCTTCCGACTTGAATCAGTGATTCTACGAACTGAGAGCAGATTCTTGGTCAGATTTGGAACGTGGAGAATGTTGGACAACAACTTGACTTCACCTTTCTAGAATTCGACTCTGATTGTTCCTTCATCTTCGATTGAATGTGATGAGTTGTCTCCAAGTTGCACAACTCAAGAGTGGGTGAATGACTCATAGTCTTTGAACCAGTCGCGATGGTGAGTCATGTGATGAGTTGATCCGGAATCTAGATACCAGAAATTGATATCTTGTTGTTCTCCAACTTTGGTCATGAATACTGCTTCATCTTCATTTCGTGACTGGATTGAGTCCTTGACTTAATTGCCAGTCGTCTTACAGTATCTTACTGGTTGAAACGATGAAGAGGTTGAATTAGATCCTGAACCAAAATTTTGTCTAGTCTGCATGTTGCTCTTCTTGTCAATATAACCTGACTTTGTAGATCTCTTGGATCTAAACTGCTGATTTTTCAACTATAGTGCTTCAGAATCTGATCCTGAGCCCGAGGAGGATGCATATCTTATGATCTCCTCTTGTAGGAGCAACGAAATTACTCTTGATAGAGTGAGGTGCTCTTGGGTTGAAATACCATAACCCAATTTTCATAGACTTCAGGTAGACTCGATAATAGTGTCATAAGAGCATCAAAATCTTCTATGACTGATCCAGTTGTAGTCATCTACTCCATAAGATTTTTGAACGTGTTGAGGTGACTCGAAACATTCCCTGCGTCAGACATTCTCAGGGTGAAGACTTTCTTCCTCAAGTGTAGCTTGGAAGTCACATCCCTGATATCGTACAAGGTTTCTAGGGTGTCCCATGCATATCTAATAGTCTGAGCAGCACGTATGTGGCTGATCTGAGTATCCTTGATATTGAGGGTGATCATGGCAAATGCTTTTCCATCTCTTAGTCTCCACTTGGTGATGATGGCTGCATCACCTTCTGGTTTGAGCTTTGTGCCATCGACGATGTCCCATAGTCCTTTGGCTAGTATTATGACCCTCAATCTTGAATTTCCAAAGATGGTAGTTGTCTCCATAGAGTTTGTCGATAAGAGATGAACTAGATGATGGATCCATTTTGGTTGAATGAGATCGTTGGTAGAAACAATGATTGTCGAAATACTGTTGGCTGTGCGTTTGCTAGAAAGACATCTTGGTAGAAACAAGACTGATAATCCACAGTAGAAATGCAGATTACTGAAATGCCTGCTCTGATATCGTGTCGTTAATTGAGAGAACAGGCAGCAGAAGTTTGAGCGTAGGTGTGTACGCAATAGTTAGCAGCAGAATATTCAAGATGAATGATTTAGAAAGAATTGCGCAAATGACTGATACATTAGTGAGAGAAAAATGCACTCTGATTAGTATCAACAGTGAGTACAATGGCTTGAAGTAATACCTTCAGCTTGTTGAGCATTATAACGATGGCTACAAAAAAACTTTGATAATAATGGAAAAACCTTACTTAGCTTGATTCAGCTAGTAGTATATATTTACAAGTGTCTTCAAAAAATATCTTACAAGCATTGAATGCTATTTACGCCAGTCTTTGTATATGTACAAAGTAGGTAACCGCCCTTGCGATATTTAGCTGTCGAGCTATTTTTAGAGTTGATGATAAGTTGGCGACGGTTTGCCACTGTTGCGAAAAACCCAAAGGTGCCTTTGAATAGAGAAACCATGTAAATCCCAAAGGTGCCTTAAAAAGGTGAATGCAGAGAAATGCGAAAAACCCGAAGGTAGGCCTGAAATGAATTTCAAGGCATTTTGGTCACTGTGTCGCATTTTCTCGAAGGTGCGAAAACGGCGAAAAAGACGGAGGTGCTTAAAAAATGTTTAAGACACAAAATGGAAGAGTGAAAAAATGCGAAGGTCCGAAACATGTAGTTGGCCTTCGACTGTTTTCAGGATGCTCATTACTTGAATGATTTGTTAATGCTGAGCATAAGAAATCTAACATGAGCACACTTTACAAGATGTCAAGAAATCTAACATGAGCATACTCTAAAAGATGTCAAGAAATAAATGACATAAGAAACGGTCGTCATGGACAAAAATATCAGCCTATGTGAATCGTGTTTGAAGGGCAAACAACACTGCAAACCATTCAAGTTCAAAGGAGCATGAGCTAAGGAGGTTCTTGGGCTAATTCATAGTGATCTTCGTGGGCCTATGAAGGTTCCATCTATATCTGGATCAAAATACTTTGCTACCTTCATAGACGATTATACACACATGACCTTCGTCTACATCTTGAAGAAAAAGTCTGATCAGTGTGTTTACAGTTTTTAAATTGTTCAAGAGTTTAACTGAAACACATATAGGAAGAAAGATTAAAATTATGAAATCAGATAATGGTGGAAAATATACTAGTACATAATTCAAGAGTTATTGTCAGAATGAAGGAATCGAGAGGTAGTATATTGTGCCCTACACACCATAGAACAATGGGGTAGCCGAGAGAAAAACCCGGACCCTGATGGAGGCAACAAGGTGCAAAGTTACATGGTTTTGATTCTAATACTATGTATAAGACTCCTAGAAATTGTTCCTTTGATGTTACTTCCCCCTTTTCTAATGGAAAGCATAGTCTTATTTTGCTAAACGGTTTTTCCCAGGAAGAAGTATTGAATATCACTCAATCATATTTCCTTCCACCTCTAGCTAAAGTGTCTCTCTTTAAACCCTATGATGCATCGTATACCAGCCCCTTTATGCCTGAAAGGGCTTTGAGGACATTCTCGCATTAGTTAATAACAAACCATGGCTACTTGGTAACTATGCCATGCTTGCTCCCATTCCAATTGATATGTGGATCATAATGTTAGAAAAATTGCTTTCGAAAGACTTTGCAGCCCTAATTTTCAAAAAATTCAGTTACATGTGGATATGATAATCAGGAACCTTGCTAAGGATCTTGATGAATTAGTACCTGAATGCGAAGTCAGCAATATGACACTCCCATTCATAATGTGCACATATAAAGTGCACAAAGATGCATTTAGGTGGTTGACAAATGCAGATAAATGCATTTTTCAGCAATGTGCACTGGTTATCACATGTATTCTGACATTTTGCTTAACCCATCTACAAGAGTTATGTAAAAGAAAACAAAATGAGTTCTTCTTGAGTGTTGGAATTCAGTGTTGCTGTTTTTGGCCTACTAATTCATTCAAATTTGCGATTAATATCCCGGACAAGATTTATTCCATATTTTTAGTAGATATTAAAAAATGTTATGAATCAATATCATTGTTTGGAAAGTTTGGTCTGATCAATGTACTTGAGCATGTCATAGAATGGGCCTTTGAAGTTACTTAAAAATCCTTCATCTCCTTTTATGAGTTTCCTAGTAGGGTAAAAAATAGGGTGTGGTCTAAAGACAAGCCAATTCATGGTGTCTCTTTTGATATGCATAGAATTAAAGTCATTACATCTTGGCTATGCCAAAATATGTATGTTAGGTTGGGAGATAGTATTTGGAAGCAAATTATGGGTATCCCTATGGGCTTTTCACGTTCGCCTATTTGGTGCAATCTATATTTTTTCTACTTTGAATATAGACTCTGTATAAGACTGGATAGGATATTAATTTGACACTCTGACAACATCTTCTTGAAAGAAAGTAGCAAATATTTGTTTGTTTGTTTGTTTGTTTCTATTTCTTTCGTTATAGTAATATTTATGTTCTTGAACCTTGGAGATGTGTTTATCATCAAAAAACACAATAGAGAAGTATTTGTCTTCTTCTTAGGTGGTTGAAGATCCTCCTTTCTTTCTAAGACATTTGTTTCAGTTCTATTAATTTGATATTTTGGCAACGTCTTCTTGAAAGAAAGTAGCAAATATCATTAGACCATTTTTGTTAATCCTCTTTCTTGGCTATCTTTTAAATCATGCCCCTATAATATTGCACGTAGATAATGCTATTAAGTTTATGATCTCTGTCACAGTGCTCTAAGGTGTTCTTTATGATAGGCATACATGCTTCCATTAAGAGACCAGAGACTCATTGCTACCATGTGTTTCAAATAGAGATAAATGTGTCGATAAATCTCTTAAAAGTGGAAGGATAGGATAATAATCGTCATTAGTTGATGGCATATATGATATGCATGAATCATAAAGGTCAAGGTGTCATTCTTAGATTGCTCTATGTTTTGCAGGTGCGGCAAGAGAGAACCTTTGATGAGTCAGTGCTTAAATACATAAATACATATATATATATATTTTAATCCAGGTTTTGAATTCAGGAGGCAAATTGCGAGGTAGTCGTGCGAGGAAGTCTGGCAGCTTGGCATCTTTAATTGATACGTATTTTTATGTTAAAAGTGCATGGTGCAGCGGCTGCGTGCAAGCTACATCATCCTCGGTATCTATTCATCAGACAGTCGCGCATTCATCAGGCAATCGCGCAGGCGTGGCTCCTATTCTTCTTTAAGTAATAAATAAATCTATATGTATTTTGTATCCTTTGAATTAGGTACGGGGCAGGCTACCTGGTAGCTTCAGCCTCACGCCACTCCAACTTGATAACAACAATGGATCCTGTGGTGTATATTGAATAGCTCTTTTGAACCTGTCACAAGTAGACCCAGTAGGGGGAGCTGATCCATTTCGTGTTGCGTGATGATTCCCCACACCACGTTGCTATGGCCTTGAACTATTGAATCCTTGAAGATCATATCGTCTATGGTTTTCAGTACTCGGAATGCTGCTCTCAGTCGCACCATGATTCTGATGACCACCACGTGTAGTTCTCGAGCCTCTGCCTCTAAAGTATACATCCAGTTCACGATCCTGTCCAGTGGTTTGCCCTTGCCCACGCCCACCAAAGTATTCTCGTCCGCGCATCCCATCATTCTGGTATAGGCGATAACCTCGACCTAGAAGAATTCGCCCTCTGCCTGCTAACCCAGCAACCCACAATACCCAAAAGATTCAAATTTCAAAAGGTGCATAATGTTCAAAATACGTTCCCAAAAATACTTGGATAATACCTACCTCGAGAACTTGAGGCCTTTTTTCCTACAGGAATGTAGGACGACCACCAATTATGATTGGTGAAGCCTTCATTAGAACGAGATCACTAACAACCAGTTAGATGCATGCATGGAAAAACAAAACATATCCAAGAAAAAATGCGGGTTGATCTCTAATAGATATTTTGCTTATCGCTGAAATATCAGTCCGAGACTATCAGAGATTTAATTTCCACCAAGAACATTCTACACAACCTAAAGAGCTCAGCAATGCAATACTCTTACACAATCTGTAAGTAAAAAATTGCAAGTAAGAAATGAAAATTTCAGTGCTTGACAGAAGGCATTGTACCATTATGCTCAGCCGCCAAAGCAACATTATCAGAGGGTGGCTAGCCAACATATTAACATTAAACCTCTCTTGTAATTTGTTGTTGATCTATCTTGTAATCTCACCTGTTGAGATAAATACTCTTGTAATTTGTTGTTGATCTATCTTGTAATCTCACCTGTTGAGATAAATATAGGATAAAATGCACATTGATTATGTATGATGAAGAGGGAGAAGCTATGCATGAAAGTATGCCAATGAGCAAAACATAGCAATTCTGTAAGAGGAGCGTCAAAGGCCACCAACGAGCGAGACACTGAACAACTCACTCAAAACCAAAAGCAAAAATACAAAATGCTTTTCAGTTCTTCCATCTTTGATTGATTGCTACAAAGTCTATGATTTGTAGTCGATTATCTAGGTCCTGCAAATTCCGCAACACATAAATCCTTCCCCATCAGTAAAATAGACGAAAATCTACATGTTATCAGAGCGGGTTCAATAGATAACACAATATGGCTACAACGATTCAGACCAGGATTAAAAGTTCGAAATCAAAACACTCTTGAAGGGTGAAGGAATATGGTCAGTGATCGATCTCACAGAAAAAAAAAAGCCTCTAGAGGGAGAACCAAGGAGAGCTGAATGGATCAAAAAAGATGAACACGCAATGACAATCATCATTTCATCCATAAACGAAGAAATCCTCATGCAGATTGAAGCCTGTGAGAGTGATGTTTTGCAGCTTCTTGTAGGTTGGCCCTCTTTAAAACATGTAATTTTGCTTAACTATGCTTTGTTCAAAATATATTACTACTAACCATAAGTTTTAAGAGTCGGGCAGTTAGGAGTCTTGCGGGCAGCAAGTATTGTCAAATCACAACTCCAAATTCTGCCCAGCAGGAGTTTCGAAATGTTCAAAATATTACCGGAAAACTCCAAATTTTTTTAGACCGACAAACAACATTACGTTCTTTCACAGGTGTAAAAACTTTGTTGGGCCACATGTGTTGAAAATTGTCACTTCTCACTTGACATTGGTTCATGTAAATATTGATCAAACATTAGAATATGTTGATGATCTGATTTCACACGTGTGGAGCCTGTTCCTACGTGTGAAAGGATGTACTTTTCATGTTTGTATATATCCAAATTGATTTTGTATCATTCTAGTTGGTGTGAACATGAAATGACTAGTTTTTAGTCAAGTTGACTAGTCACCTACAAATTAGCCATTTTCCTTAGATCCTATTTTGTAGGGAATATTCCTATATTCTAGGAGACTAGCTTTTTGGATTTTAGTCATATTCTAGAAGGTCAACTATTGGATAAGGATCAAGGATGGATCAAATGGATAGATCTGAGTGATGTGGCACTCTTCACACGTGTGAAGGCCTGCTGTATTGTACCAGACTCATGGATGTAAAAGGATCATCATTTTGCTAAGAAGATTGATGAGACTTTTGCACTCTACACTTTTGTGAGGTTTCTAGTCATTTGTCTTGTGATTTTTATGTATGATTGCTATCTAGTATAATTGTACTTGTTGTTTCAGGTGCAGGCCGTACAGTGGACAGTACTCCACACGTGTGAGGCCGCTCTCACTAAAAAATTATGTGTTGATCCATTGCTCTTGCTTAAATCCAAGTGTAGTGAATCTAGATCAAGATCTAATGTGTAGAACTTGATAGATTCATTGATTAAGCAACCAATAACTCTCTACGATTGTAAAATACAATCATTATTGTCCTAAAAACTGTAAAATTTATCAACATGTACATTGAATAGTTGAATACTCAATAAAAGCATCTTGATAAATAGCCCTTTTGGTGCTTGGAACTCCTCTAATGCCTCCTCCTATGAGGACTCTGACCTTGACAATGCCTCAGACTCAGACTCAGACTCATCCTCGGGGCTATGAGCACGAGAGCTACTAGCCTCTCCTGCCCTCCTCCTACGCTCTGCTCGAGTGACAGGCCCTGCACAATGCCTGCAAATTAGTAAATTACAATTTATGATAATTAGTAACTTCAAACTTCAAAAATTTAATTCAAGACCTGTCATCTTACTACTTAGACAATCCTAATTTCTCACCTGCACTCTATATGGCCTCCTCAGGGAGGAATGCGTACACGTCCTCCTCTGACTGGTCTCTCGGTGACAACTCTGGAACCTTTGCCACATCGATCAGATCGGGATTAATCTATGCACATGTCATAATGCACATTGAAATCAAGAAAATTTAACAAAATTTGGAGGGCCGAGTCCCGACAAAAGTTAAAATCTAGCTACATAGTACAGTCTAGTATCTACTATGTAGTATGTAGTATGTAATATGATCTATTTAGTATAATAGTATCTACTAATTGCCAACTGGGTCCTGCCACTTGGGATGATGGATCACATGTTAGAATTTAGAAATTATAATTTACGATATACAAGCTACCTGGATAGGCTTTGCGGTGGTTTGGAGTCTACCTAAAAGTCTCAGGTTGGCGCGTACGTACACCAACCTCTCCAACTGCGCTGATCATAGTCGATTCCTCTTCTTCGTGTAAATCATGGAATGGACACTCCAGTTTCTCTCACAAGCGACTGCAGTGCAGTCCTGTGAGAGAATCCTGATGGCAAGGCGATGTAATTTGGGGACATCAACCCCAAACTTTGACCACCATGACACGGGATGTAGCTGGCCTGAATCACAGTTCAAGGGGTAGTTAGTACTTACTACTAGCAACTTGCAAGATGCAACCAAGTTCCCAGTTCCAACAAGTTACAATATGATTGACTAACTGTGCAGTAAAATGTGAAGTAACAAGTTTAAACGGTAATGGACCATGCCACATGGTCAGTTTATTACCCTCTCTCAAAAGCGCCGGGCCAATGGCGAATTCCAAGGTCTCCTATCTGAAAATATGAAGCTCATCCAACAGGTTATCCTGCTCGCGTACATCAGGATAAACTTGGGAGATATAGGCATTCCAGCCATTCCTGAGCTCCCTATCTATGAAATGCTCCTCATTCCTCCAAAGTGGATGGAGTATGTGGGCCATGGCATGCAGGGGCCTATGAAACCACTCCCACCTGCTCAACCAAAGGAGCCAGACCTCCATAAGCCTGCAAGAATTAAGATTCAAGAGTCAAGACATAGTAATAATTATACAATATAGTACAATGTACATGATGGATTAATCATCATAGTACATACTGCATACTACTGTCTACATACTACATTTGAAATTTGAATCTTGATTCTTGATATACATAATACCTCTCTGGACTAATGGTCGTGCAAAGCCTCAACTGCTCGCCCAGCCTGTCCATGAACTCATACAAGAGGCCCAATGTGCAACCTTCTCAATCTGTAAGGCACAGGACAGTGTAGATGGGCTATAGGCCCACCACAATGGATTGAGCCTCATCCCAAAATGGTGAATGCATAACGGTCCGCTCAAATCTCTTACTCTTGGGCTCCTGTGATGGCCCCCACTGCACCCAGTCAAGAGCAACAACCATCTGCCTCAAGACCTGATGAACTTTCAGCAGTCGTTCCAGGACCAAGAACATAAATGCAAACCTGCATAGATGATAGGGCACATCCCACACAAGTGACAAATTCTAAGTTCTAACTTCTGACAAGAGTCAAGAGTCAAGACAATACATGGCACATGCATCATTGCATGAAATATTTACCACTACTAACTAAACAATAAATAGTAAATACTTACCAAGTTCCAACAGTCTACAGAAGCGCATTCAAGAATCAAATTTGAGCTGCAACTTGCATACCTGATGGGGACAGGTCTCAAGACATCCAAGGTGGACTGTCTCCTGAACATGGCTAGGACCCTAGGCTTCTTGGTGACAAATCTCACCAAGAACCATGCAGTATGCACCACCTTTGCAATCCATGGAATCTTCGCCACATCCTCGACCAACAAGTCTAGGCAGTGCAGCACAAGGTGTCCAAAAGATGTGGGGATAGGTCTCATTAATGAGCCTACCCATGGAGACGCAGTTTGATGCATTATCTGTGACCACTTGCACAACCATACAATGCAATGTGCAATGACTCAAGTGCTCAATGGCAACTGCTTAGACTTTAGTGAACTATAATCTACTGTTAATCAATCCGAAATCGCCATTGAACAATGAACATTCAACATTGACATTTACAAACTAGTAATTACCTGTAACCTAATACCATTTAAGTTTTAACATTATAGGTAAACCGTAAACCGTAAATTGTAATAAGTATAATATATATACCTGTACAACAGGTCCGACCTCCTCAATGGCAGCTCGAATATGTGAGAACATCGACTCGCCCGTGACTGCCTCCCCAGAGGTGTCGATGGCTCTGAGAAACATCGTCCCCATGCACGAAGACACCAGGATATTCAATATGTGGCGCCTCCTCGTATCGCTCCAACCATCAGATATGATGGTGCAACCATACCTAGTTGAAAGTTCACAAGTGACAAGTGACAAGTCGATGGACCATGGTCATGACTTACTTACAGGTGACAAAACAAGATGAATCATGATTCATGATAGATCTAAGAGGAATTAGGATTCTTAAATTGTAAATTGTAATTCAAATTTCATGGCAAATTCCAATGATAAATGATCATTTGAATATTCATGATTAAACATAAATAGCTAGCTGCAGCCTGCAAATTGCAATTAACAAGTAATTTATAATTAACGCCTGCAATTTAAGTTTTAACAATCATCATAAAGTCTTTAAAGTTTAGAGTAGATAAAGTTAGAAGCAAGTAGTACGTACTAGGCCCATGCCTTCCTGAGAGGCTCTAGCTTCTGGTCAACAGAAGCCCACTCATCAAGAAGCCCCTTTGTCCTCAGGTGCTCGCAAGATGGACCCTGCCACACCTGCCCAATTGCACTCACCGCACTCATCGCCCTCCTCCATGCCGAGGTCCTAGCCAAAAGAAATGGCAGATCACAGGTGTAGAACAATTGTCAAACGACAACCTCTGCCTCTGCCATGGCTCTGGGAGCGAAGCTGGACACATAGTTCTCCCTACCCCCCATCTGTGTAGTGCAGCCGCGTCTACCTCTCCCTCCCTCAGGTGGATGATGTGGTGCTGGTATGGTCATGGCTGGAGGTGGTGTCAAAGATCCTACACCAGAAGGCAAGTCAGGCCGGGTACTGGGCCCTGCCTCATCTGCAGCTCTGTCCTCTGGGCCATGGGAAGCGAGGGGTGAGCGGATGGCAACTAGGGGGCATGATGTGGTGGCCTCTGGTTGTGTCGCCGTGACTGCATCTCGATCTGCCAGAAAAGACAAATTTGAAATTACAATACAATTTAGAAACTAGATGATCAATGAAATTGAAACTTCAAACTTGATGTATCATGTGAGCTAAAAGTTAAGACTTAAAACTTGATCAATGTTTGAACTTTGAAGTGTAAGAGTCTTAGAGTTGAATGTTTACCTCTCGGTCTGGGCCCCATCTTCGAAGGGCCAACCTCCTCCGATGCGACAAGAGTGAGTAGCCTGTCAGGAGCGTGCATGCAAGGGGCAATCTCGTACCCCCTCAAACGTAACAAATGTGCCCTGATGCATGTGGGCCCTCCAATGTAAGACTGGTGACAGTGTTTGCAAGTCCATCTCTTCGTGCCCGATGTGCCATAGGCCGCAGCGATGGTGACGTGATCCCACAAGGGATCCCTATCCGTCGGCATGGTGCCCCCTCCCCCCCCCTCCCCTCTCTCTCTCTCTCTCTCTCTCACACACACACACACACACACACACACACACACACACACACACACACACACACACACACACACAGGTGACAGTCTACAAATCTCTCTAAGTTCTAACTTCTAAGTTCTAAGTTCTAACTGGACTCTACTATCTAGTAGCTACTTAGTACTAACTAGTAACAACTAACTCAGACTAGTCACTAGCTCCTAGCTTCTAAGTTCTAAGTTCTAACTTCTAACTAAGTAGCTACCTAGGTCCCACACCCATCTCACAATGCCCATTGCCCACACACACACACAATCTCAGTGCTCAAGCCTCACATAAACTCACAGTACAGTGTGCACACATCTCAAAACTCACACACACACACACACACACACACACACACACACACACACACACACACACACAAACACACACAATATCATAATATCACACACACACACACTCTCTCTCTCACACACACTCACTGATTCACTCACACACACTGTACACATCAAAAGACAGTGGACACACACACACACACAATATCACACAATCACACACACAATTTGAATGGCAAATGCATAGTGCACATAGAGTGCTGACTCTTGAGTGCACACCCCCCCCCCCCCCCCCCCCCCCCCCCTCTCTCTCTCTCTCTCTCTCTCTCTCTCTCTCTCTCTCTCTCTCTCTCTCTCTCTCTCTCTCTCTCTCTCTCTCTCTCTCTCTCTCTCTCTCTCTCTCTCTCTCTCGGGCCCAAACAGAATTCCGACGGCCGATGGAATCGCTTTAGGGACAGACGATTCGAACCGGGTTTGAACAGTTCGATGGTTCGAACCGTAAAAGGCGGTTCGAACTGCGATTCGATGCAACCTTGGTGGTACCATGTCCTTCATGTTTTATATTCAACCAAAGGAAGGTGGTGATTCTACCATTTTGGCAATTGGATGTCTTTGCTTCTCCTCTTCCTCTATCTCTCTCATAGTATTGTTATCTTTCTATTATTTGCTTTTGCTGATTGTTGGATTTGAATGTCATTGTGTGCTATTTGTGTGAGAAAGAAAGAAGAGGGGGGAAAGTAAGTTGATCATTGGAGATTAAAGTTAATGGATATTAGGGTTAGATTATCAAGCTTTCATAACATCTCGTGAATAAGATTTGCTCCCTTGGGACCAAACTACTACATGACATGAAAGTAGAATCCAGTTCCTATCTTGTTTGCCTTGTCTTGCTTGGAAATAATGTTTGAAGTTGGGTGAAGAAAAGTCTCTACAATGGAAGAACATCAGTGGTCATTCCCAAAAAGACAAATCCAAATAAATTGAGACTATTTCTCATTTTGTGTATATCAACTTCAATTGATTAGCAACTCAAATGAAATTTGAAAGAAAAACATTACCCAATAATTGATGACTCTAGATCTGTCTAATTAGTTTTTATAACATCATCTTATTAATGTTTTTTACTCGAAGCCTTTATTATACTAATGTATTCTATTTCATAATCTCTTTTTTGCTATGTCTATGGAAAGGTGTCAGTTAGTCCTAGCATGTTTGTGTTTCTTTTTTATTTTGTCATGAATTATTTCTTTCAGATTTTCATCAATAGCTGATTATTTGGGACTTGCCAAATAGTTTTCTTGTCTTTATAAAATCAGAATGAACGATTTTCAAACTATCATGCTGAAATCATATAGACATCATACCTGCCAACGTGGCAAGACACTCTCTCATCATACCCAAGACATAGCACATGTTCAAGTGCAAGTCCATAGCAAAGCTTATTTGTTGAAGGGTTTGCGGATCCCAAGGCAACCCTAACCCTAGTTAATAAGTGAGAGGGATTTGGCACCCTACGTGTGTAAGTCCAACCCGATGATCACATAGAGATTTGATTAGTTGAAAGTCAATAAAAGGACTTTAGGCCTTTTTGTGGGACTTTTAATGTCACAGGGCCTAAATGTCAATTCAGTGAATAAAGTTGGGTTTCCCTCCAATTTGGATGGTTCTCACTCTTTTTTAAATTTGAATAATTAGGGAGACAGGAAATGGGACCAATAGGATTCAGA